>RCUC01131366.1:0-82627 GCA_003697995.1 Taxidea taxus jeffersonii
TTTTATTTCTCCTGACAGGGTTTCTCTAATATCTTCCATGCCTTTTCCAAGCCTGGCTAGAACCTTGAGAATCGTCATCCTGAATTCTAGATCTGACATATTACCAATGTCTGTATTGATTAGGTCCCTAGCCTTCTACTGCCTCCTGTTCTTTTTTTTGTGGTGATTTTTTCCGCCTTGTCATTTTGTCTAGATAAGAATATATGAAGGAGCAAATGTAATACTAAAAAGGTGGCAAAGACCCCAGGAAGATGTGCTTTAACCAAATCAGAAGAGACTCCAAATCATTGGGGGGGGGAGGGGGTAAAAAGAAGTTCAGAAAAGAGAAAAAAGAATTTAAAAAAAGAGAACACAAATAAAGAAACAAATATAAAAAAAGAAAAAAATATATATATATTAGACTGGTGCCTAGAACAGGGTCACCCACTTAATTTTGGGAGTATTTTGGTCTCTTAGAAGAAACTACCTCCCAAAATTTTAAAGAATGAAAAACACATATAAGGGTAAACACAATGAAGGGATGAAATATGACTATGAAGATGAAAAAAAAATTTTTTTTCTAACAAAGGAGTTGATAAGGTAAGTTGGTAGGGAGAATTAAAAAAAAAAAGTGGAGAGCACTTGCTTGGGCTGGAGACTAGATCAAGCCTGGTGCTAGATTTGGGGTTATTTTGATCTATTAGAAGTTGTACCCCAAATTTTTTAGAAGAAAAAAAAACCCTATGTGTATACAAAGAATAAAGTTAGACACAGTGAAGGATAAAATATGACTATAATAATAAAGGTTCAAAAAAGATTTTTTTAAGAAAGTTATTAAGATAAATTAGTTAAGAACGTTAGAAGAGGAAAGGGTAAAAGTTAAAAAAAATTAGCAGAAGAGAAAAAAATTTAAAAAAATTAATTAACTTTGCAAGACTAAAGATTCATGGGGAGAAAGCCATGAATTCCATGCTTTGCTTTCTCCTCTGGAATTCCGCTGTTCTCCTTGGTAAGTGAACTTGGTCTTGGCTGGATTTCTTGTTGATCTTCTGGGGGAGGGGCATGTTGTAGTGATTTTCAAGTGTCTCTGCCCCAGGCGGAATTGCACTGCCCTTACCAGGGGCCAGGCTAAGTAATCCTCTCAGGTTCGCTTTTGGGGGCTTTTGTTCCCTGAACGTTTTCCGTAGAGTTCCGGAGGATGGGAATGAAAATGGCGACCTCCTAATCTCCGGCTCGGAGGAGCCGAGAGCTCGGGTCCCCACTCTTCAGTGCACCCTCAGAGAAAAGGGCTTAATCACTCCGGTCTCCCCAGCCTCCAGCTGCGCTTGGAGAAAATCACGTGCAAGCACTCCCGTCTCACTGGCCTCCGGCTGCGCTCTGAGGTCACCCAGCCTATGACCAAGCATCTCTGTCTCTGGCATAGAGCCCCACCTGGAGTCTCTGAACCCCGCAGATCCCTGGGCTCTCCCAGGTCAGAGTCTCCCAGGATCTTGTGGGGACCCCACACACAGAGCACCGGCCATGTCATGGATTATGGTTCTAGGTAACCCTGAGTTGAGAGCTCACTCCTCGGCTCTGTCTCCGCAGCCAGCTTCCCCGCTCTAATACCTGTGAGCTCTGTGACACTCAGACGCCCTTAATCCTTCTGTGACCCCGTGGGACCTGAGTCCACGCTGTCCCCGCGAGGTCTTCACCCCAGTTTAGCCTCTGGAGCGATGTCCCTCCGTGGAGCAGACTTTTAAAAGTCCTGATTTTTTGCTCTGTTTTCCGCGGCTTGCCAGGAGCCGGCCCCTTCCCCCATGGTCTTCTTCTCCTCGCGTTGGATTCACTTCTCCGCTGGTCCTACCTTTCAGAAAGTGGTCGATTTTCTGTTTCTTGAATCCTTGCTCTTCTTCTCTTCGATCTCCTTTTGGATTTGTAGGTGTTCGGAATGGTTTGATAAGCTATCTAGCTGATCTCCTGCTGCCTGATGTCATCTCAGCCCCCTACTTCTCCGCCATCTTGACTCCTCCCTCTGTTGAATTTTAATAATTGTATTAGTTATTTTTTGGTGTGTAACAAATTAGTACAAAATTTGCAACTTAAATAATAAACATTCACTATCTCACATGGTTTCTGTGGGTTTGGAATTTGGGAATGGCTTAGCTGGTTGATTCTGGCTCAGGGTCTCTCCTAAGACTTAGCTATCAAGTGAAACTGTAGTCACCTGAAGGTTTGACTGGGGCTGGAGGATCCATTTCTAAACTCACTCATGTGAGTTTAGCTATTGGCTGCATCCTCAGTTTCTCTCCATGGGAGAGGAAGAGAGAGAAAGAGAAAGAGTGCCTGAGTCTGAGACAACCAAGATAGAAGCTACAGTGTCTTTCATAACTTAATCTCAGAAGTGACATACTATCAATCCTGCCATATTTTAGTAGTTACAGTGTGGCAAAGGACTGACTATAAAAGAATGGGAGTACCAAGAATGGAGATTGTTGGAGGCCATATATCATGGTGTATATTGAAAGTTTAAATGTTTAAATGAGCACATTCTTATTACTTACTGTTTTGCTTTCTCTATTTGCTTATATTATAAACACTGTAAGCTACATGAAGTCAATTCAGAAAATTGCCCAGTGAGCAATCACTTCTACTCTCCATTCTCTTCCCAGCCTCTGGCAACTAGCAATCTGCTTTCTTTCTGTGGATTTAGCACTTCTGTACATTTCATATAAATGGAATCATACAACATGTGGCCTTTTTTTGGTTTGGCTTCCTTCACTAAGCATGTTTTGGAACACACTGTAGAATGCATGTATCAGTACTTCATTCTTTTTCATGGCCCAGTAATATTCCATTGCACATTTATACCACAATTTGTTTATCCATTCATCTATTGATGGATACTTGGGTTGTTTCCATCTTTTGGCTATCTCAAACAGTGCTATTATAAATATTTGTATAAAGTATTTGTTGGGAGAGATGCCAATGAATATGTGAGTGAATGTGTCTGGCAAGTACTTATATCCATGGATATGAAGTTAAGAGGAGAGGCCTGAGACCAGCACTCTATGGGGTAGTTGTCAAAACCAAGGGAGAGGATGAGATCACCTGAGGAGTGCATGTACAGTAAAGAGGGCAACAGACTGAAAGTAGGAGATAAGTCGAAATGTTAACAACATATAAGACTTGGCTAAGACCTCTAGACATGCTCTGGTCTGACAGCTGGTCTCATAAGCATCAAACTAGCTCACATTAGGCAGAGCTTCTTGTCTGTCACTGACTGTAAACTTCGTAGGGTCACATAACTTCTTTCAGTAACCTACTCAAGAATTCAGCCATTTGTATTATCAAGAAGTCACTTCTAGGTTCTTAAATTCCATTTTTTGACAATAAGAAATCATATCCTGCCCTGTGGAAGACAGATAATGTTTAGCTGGTACTCTGTGATAACTCAGGCATCTTTTCTATTGACTGATAATCTTGGGCCTTTCATCTTCTTTTTAAGTAGTTTCTAATATTTAGATGTATTTTCTAGATCTCCCATAATTTACTACATCATGATTCAATTGGATGGTCTAATAAAGCAGTGTCTCATGCTTAATAAAGTATGTGCTCTACCAAGATCTTACAGTCCACCCTTCTTTTAAGATAGTATCATGTTCTATTATTATAAAAAGGAACAAGACAAATCCACTATTTATTTATCAGCATCTTTAACATGTGTTCCACTGTAATCTTGAGCCCATTTATTGATGTTTATGTCTAGATAATAATTTCTCTTATTACATTAGTAGAGGATATTTTAATTTCAGGGCATGTGTTAATGTTGCCAATTTTTCTACAAAAATTCCTTGTTCACACATATCTCTGATTTATAGAGAACACTTTCAGTTTTCTTCTTGTGTATTTTTAAGTGTTAATAATCTTGTCATATTTGATTAATAATTAATAATCTTGTCATATTTGTTATACATGATTGACATCATGCCAGAATTGAGAATTTTCCCAATTCCATTTCATCACTAGTAAGGAATATTGAACAGCACTAGGGGCCTGAAATTCACCCCAGTATGGTAGTTTTCAGATTGACACTAACTTGTTCACCGAACTTGTTCACATTTTGAGGGGACATCGCTTTCCATCAAATCATGCCTCTAGAATTGCAGGAACCCTCTTATGTTTGCAACCTCCCCACTCGAATTGGTATTGGAACATAAGCAAGGCTGTTAATCTGTCTGGTGGACTAAATTCCAGCTCGCATGAAACCCAGTCACTTCCATTTCCTGTATGTGCATTGTAGAATGCAGTGATTGTAAGCTGTGCGATCTTTGTCAGGACTTTCTGGGCTTGGTACATACTGTGACTGACAGAGCTGCGATAATGAAATGCGAGAGATCCTGCCCTGGCAAGATGCTTTAGATGGATTTTCTTGTCTTCGGGAGATGTCTGGTCTTGAGGGAGGAGGAAATCTAATCTAACAGTCAGAAGACTAGTACCTGCTCCCTGATGTCTAGAAGGAAGTTAGATTCCTGGATAATGCGATTATAGGGCCGCGTGTTTACTGCTGTGGAATCATCAGGCTATTCCACCTCTTTGGAAGATGGGTCTCTTATGTGCTCAAAGGGTGGAGCTAAGACTCCTTTCTCAGCGCTGTGCGGGGAGACTAGATTGCCCAGTTGGTAATTAGTGTTGGTGGGGCGTGGGCAAAGTATAGTTGGGTCAGGGCACCCCTTCCCCGCCAGGATCCAGCCTGCTAGACATCCACTTTCTTGTTGGCTTGCTGGAGGTCCTGCTTACATTTGATTTCCATGAATCTTGTACATTTGAAAATTCTTGCATAATGCCACTTACTAAGTGTTATCTCACTTAATCCTCTCAATCACCCTGCTTTGTCCGTTGCTATCTTTGAGAACGGGAAGGCTGCGTGAGGTTACATCTTGCCCAAGGCTTCAAAGAGACAGAATCAGGATTTGAACTGAGTTCTTACTCAGTGAAGTATGCCTCATTATTTCACTTCAAGCAAAGAGCCAACAGAAAACATGAATGGTTCAGTTAATTAAATTTAAATTGATTTTGAAATTGGTAGGCACATTTATGTAAATTTTCTGTACTCTTATCTTATAAAAGCTGCTTCTGATCTTCATTCTGATATAATTAAGATTTTTATGTTTTGGTAACCAGCAAGTGCACAATTTCAAATTCTACCTTTCTCGTGTAATATTTCATTTCTACTTTCCTATGTTGTACACGTTTTATAGTTTTAATTTTAATAGCTACACGACAGTATGGTCAATAAACAGTCATTTAAAACAATTCTTAATGTAGTGGTGAAAATTAAGATAATACTCTACAAGTACGTCTCACTTTAGGAAAACCAGAATTGTGGACAAACAAAAAAAGCAAGACCAAGGGTGAATATTTTCTTAATGAAAGGATTCAATATAGAATTCCTTTAAATAGTACACTTTCTGGAATTCCTAGGGGATTCAGTTTCTTAAAATTAAGAGTCACACACTTCTGTGAAGGTCTGCCTAAGGCTGGCTGATTTCAGGGGTCCTTTCTAGCACCACCATGTCTAATACATTGATTGGGTAAAAGGAGGCTACCCATATATTCTAGGTGTTTTTCAGTTATAGGAATGAAGGATATGTTTACTTCTCAGGCCCTCGTTGTTCAATACAAACTCAGAAGAATTTTTCACTCTTTACTCTTACTGGACCAAATCTAAGCATTTCTAGAATGGTAGAGTCCCCAGGCTGTCAGGGACAGTGTGCGGTCATCTATTCTAGTCCATCTTCCTGCCTCCAGTCAGACCACACCCAACTCGCCCAGACGGATGAGACTCTGTCCTATTTTTAACAAGACTGGGGACGAGAGCGTTCCTCATTTCTTCAATAACTTCATTTCAAATCCTATCAGATCCTGAGTTTAATTTTCATACATTTAACAGAGAGCCCCCATGTATTTCTTACAACTTTAGATCTAATATGAAACATTTTTCATGAATTTAAAATTAAGGAAATGATAAATATGGACCAAATAGAAAATAAAATATATTTTAGGTTGTTGGTGACTTTAGATATACTAGTAGAATGTCACATAAGGTGGTAACATTAGGATATGTAATAACAAATATTATTTCCTAAAAATCTTAATTTTTACCCAATAAGAATAAATACATATCTTAAATATCTTAAGACATTTGATTGGGAATATACGATCTTTTTTTTTTTTAAAGATTTTATTTATTATTTGTCAGAGAGAGTGAGCACAGGCAGGCAGAGAGGCAGGCAGAGGCAGAGAAGCAGGCTCCCTGCCGAGCAAGGAGCCCGATATGGGACTCGATCCCAGAACACTGGGATCATGACCTGAGCTGAAGGCAGCCGCTTAACCAACTGAGCCACCCAGGCGTCCCGGGAATATACGATCTTTATTTTAAGATTTTATCTATTTATTTGACCAAGAGAGAAATTGAGTGAGCATAAGCAGGGGGAGTGGCAGGCAAAGGGAGAGGGAGAATCAGGTTCCTCGCTCTCCCAGGATCCTGGGATCATGACCAGAGCAGAAAGCAGATGCCCAGCCAACTAAGCCACCCAGACACCCCTATATGATCACATTTAAAAGAGAAGATAACGATACACCTTTCACTCATCCTCCAAAAAAGATTTAATTCTTGCTTAGTAAGATTAGATTATATTTGAATGGGATTATATATGAGAGAGGTTATATTTTAGATACATAATAATGAAAACCACTCTACCTCCTTTCACTCACAAAATACAGTTTTATTTTTGTTCAATGGGTTAGATTGCTTTGGGTGGGGGAGTCTCTATTTACCATTCTGCTGGTGTTTTGCTAATTGCCTCCCATCAGTTTTTATTTAGTTCTTTTAAAGATTGGGAAGCTGGAAATTTTGAGGAGACTTAAAAGGACAAAGCTGAATCAAGAACAGAAATGACTACTTTAAGTTATAGCGGATCAACCTCTCTGCTTTTATGTTTTCCCCTTAGCTCAAGGGGCTTCTTGTTTGGTGGTCCCTGGTGTTGCAGGGGCATCCTTCTGAGGTAAAGGACAAGTTTTCCTAAAGCATCATGCATTACTGCTGTGGTCTTGGCTAGTTTATTTAATGAGTGTATTCTTTGAAAGTAGATCAATCGTTTTCCTCTAATACCTACATTCTGACAGGCCTCCTACTCTTCCCTGCTCCAGTGTCCTTTCTTTCTTTTTCTGAGGCTGATATGCAGCCACAAGTGCCAGATAAGAAATCCCTATCAGATTCAGCCATTCTGCACATGATTAATTTGGTTATGGGCAGAACAGATAGGTTCTCAAGGTTGCTGTGGCAGTCACTGTATAAAGCTACTCTTGCCTCTGAATCATCTTCGTTTGTGTATAGTGAAATAGAGGCATGTCTTAGTTGAAACAATTGTTTTCTTCCATTCGTGCTACAGGATCTCTTGGTCTTTCTAGGCTCCTATCTTCGTACCTATGAAAACGGTTAACATCACTTTGACAGATTGTCTTGATCTTCCTCCATGAATTACAAAATCCCCATGACAGAGACATGATTTTATTTTTCATATTATGACTAATTTGGAGGCAAGTTACATTAGTTAAAAAGGAGAAAAGGAAGACAACAGTCTGAATTGGAGAATAAAAGAAAACAGAAACAAAGCAGAAAATAAGGTATCTCGTACTAAGCTCCAGTGCAAATTTACAAACTCAAGTGCAATGAAATCTTGTTCACTAGACGCATGTTCAACAAATATGACTGAGTGATTAATAGGTCTGCAGACCCAAAAGTGTAGCCATAGATCATATCAAACTACAGTGTAGTCTGTTTGTGTCCGCAGATGGTGTAGTGGGTGGGAGTCAGAAGGTAAACTTAGATTTGAAGATTTGCTTTCTCACTTCATTGCTATTTGACCCTGGGCAAGGTACTTAACCCGAGAGTACCTCTGTTTCCTCCTTATAAAATGGAGAAGGTAATAACTGTTCTTAATCCTAAATTATTGTGACTTAAATTTATTGTGAATAAGTACATGTTTATTCATAGTATATGAATATTATGAATTATACATATTCTGTTATTCCATATATAAGTATCACGGAGAATTGTACCTGATAAATAATAAGCGCAATATATGGTAGCTATTGTGCTAATTTTAAAATCTAAGATCTCACTGCTGAGGTTATTATACTGATCTTAGACATTAGTAAAAATTGTGGCATTTGCAAATGATTGCCAAGAGAATAGGAATTCTTCATAGAAATCCCAGACAACACAGGAACTCCATCCAAATATGAGGAAAAGAATTTACTCTTTACTGAACAAATCTTACAGTTCAGTTGTTAACTGTCATGAAGAGTCACAGAGGCAACCATGACTTCTTGAGATGTCCAGAACTGGAGTGAGCTGATCCAGGCAACAGAAGTCAGGGTGGCTCAGTGTGTTAAGGGTCTGACTCTCGATCTCAGCTCAGATCTTGATCTCTGGGTGGTGAGTTCAAACCTCACACTGGGGCTCTACCCTGGACGTGGAGACTACTTAAAAACAAAACAAAACAAAAAACAAACAAAAACCCAACAACAGCCAGAAGTCAGGATGGTTGGGGAATCTATGTTCCAAAAATTCCTTTAGCTTAAGGGGAACTGCCAACTGCCTTAGCTTCATACTTGCCAGCCTATCTACTTATTCCATGGTACTTTCTCCAAGTTTCACCTGTGTCCTCCACATCTGGGTAACAAGCTGGCAAGTTTCAAACTTCTTCAGATGGCACTGGAACAGTCAATAAAAATCACTAGATCGTTTGTAAATTCTCCCTATTCTTCACATTGTATGTAAGAATTGCTTAACTTAAAAAAATCCTACAAGCAGATTAGAATGTTTTTGTTTCTAATATTCATTGATTCAATAGATGAATATGTATTGAACATTAGTTTATGTTAAGCTCTTGATATATAAGGATAAATAAACCATGGTCCTCATCCATACTGGATTTATTCTCTGGTAGTTTAGTGTTGATCTCTCATAAGGTTGATCCTCAGTATTATTTAGTCTACTCACTAAAATTCATTAGTAATTTTACAATCAATGCTTGTGGTGCTTTTGGGGTCATTTGTGGACGTGCACGGAGAGGCCAAAAGTTCGAGTCCCCTGTCACATGCACTTCTACTGGAGGCAGAATAAGACAACGCTCTGCCTTTTTTTTTTTCGCTCTCATACTGTAAACAGTGTCCTTTTTGTGGTATATTTGTTGCCACATTTTCTGAATTTTTAGGCTTTTTATTGGTGATTTTGCTGTTTAAAATGTCTCTAGGTGTACTGTTGAAATGCCGTCTAGTGTTCCTAAGCACAAAACTGTATTGTGCCCTTATGGAGAAAACACATGCGTTAGATAAGCTTTGTCTGGGCATGAGTTGCAGTGCTGCTGGCTGTGAGCTCAGTGTTAATGAATTAACAGTATTGTATGTTCAGAAGAAGGAAGAGGGAATTCACCAATCAGTACATGAGACTGCTCCAGAAAGGGCTACCTTACCACCCACAGTGCACGACAAAGCTATGAAAAAGTTGAAAAAGTGGCTGAATTGGTGGGTTCATGAGATGATGGATGATTGTGAGACTGAAAACCAAGGAAATGTATAGTCACATTACTCAGGGTCAGGAAAATGTTAAAGTCCTCTTGACTACTCTTTTATTATGAAGAAATACTGCATGTAATTATTTGTGAGAAATTTATCTTAAACATGCTGCTTTTAAACATAAACATACAAAAAAAAAAGATTATGTATTGATCTTATTGTGACCAGAAGCTTACAGGAACCTAACCTTGGATTTCCCCTAGAAGCAATGGCTCAGTATTTGGCAATTCAGTGTTTCTGGTGACTTTATAGAACTTAATTGCTATGGATAATAAGAACAAGCCATATATTCTTTGATACTCCACAGCAGTGGTTCTCAACATCCAGATCTTGCACCCCATGGGACATTTAATAATGTGTGGAGGCATTTTGATGGGTGGAGGATGGGAGTTGGGAGGAGGTGTTATTGGCATCTGGTGGATAAAGACCAAGGATGTTGTTAAACTTCCCAAATGCATAGAATAACCCCTCACAATGAAGAATTATCCCATTAAAAAAGTCAACAGAAAAAAAAAAAAAGTCAACAGTACCAATGCTCTGTACTAAGAGTCAGCAAACTTTTTCTATAAGGACAAAATAGTTCATATTTTCTCCTTTGTGGGCCCTGTGGTCTCCACGCCAACTACTCAACTCTGCCATTGTAACATGAAAGCAGCCACTGACAATATTCCAGCTGACTATGGATACAGCTGTTTTCCAAAAAAACTTTACAGAAACAGTCAGCAGGCTGGATTTGGACCTGGGCTGTAGTTTGTAGATTCCTCCACAGCAGGGATTTTCAATCTTGGATGCTCATTAGAAGAACCCAGAAACTCCTAAATGGTGGTATTGCCTGAACTTCCCTCCCCCAAATTCTGATTTGATTGGTCTGGAGGGGCCCCCAGTGTTGGTATTGTTTAAAAGCTCCCCAGGGAGTAGAATGTACAGCCAATGTGGAGAGCCACAGCTCTGAAATATTTGCTGTTTGTGTATTTAAAAGTGGCCCGAGCACAGTAGACCCTTATCAGTGATCAGCAGACCCTTCTGTCATGATCTGGCTTTTGTCCCAGGCACTCTCTTTCAACTCCCCAAATTAATAGCCTTTGATCAGTACTCATTCCTCTGAACCTTTGAGGTTCAGATTAAGAAACATTCCATGTTTTCAGGTACCTTGAAACGCCTCACTCTCCTGCATCTCCTCCTGTGCTTCTAACTACTCTTTTGCTTCTTCTTCAACCTTTCGCACCTTAAACATAGGTGCTCCCCAAAGAGCTGTTCTAGGGTTCTTTGCTTATTAATTTTCTCAGCACTGTGTCATGGCTTTATCACTCGATAAACAACATTCACACAACTCTCTGTTGGCCTGGTGTCTCCCACAGGGGTTGTTTTTTAGTAGGGCCACCTGGTGACTCTATTCTTGGTTTGATCACAGTTTTGGAAATAGATATGAAAATTCTTATTCGTAAAACTAAGTTACAGTCTCTTCTTCCAGATATCAACTCCCACTGCTCAGGATGTTTCATAGAACATTTTAAACACTAGAATCCCTTCTGTGGAACTAGCTTACAGGAGAAACAACCCCACAATAAGTTCATTTGGGGACTTTGTCATGTATCTTATGTGCCTAGACCTCACTCATGCTGAATAGAAAGTTACCAGTGTATACAAATTTAAATACTATTGAATAAGGATAAGTACCAATTACACAGAGGACATTGGGAGATGGAGAGAAGTGAGTTGGGGGAAATCTGATGGGGAGATGAACCATGAGAGACTGTGGACTCTGAGAAACAAACTGAGGGTTTTGGATGGGAGGGGGGTGGGAGGTTGGGTAAGCCTGGTGGTGAGTATTATGGAGGGCATGTATGGCATGGAGCACTGGGTGTGGTGCATAAACAATGAATTTTGGAACACTGAAAAGAAATAAAATAAAATAAAATGAAAAAAAAAAGATTTTGTTATAAAAAAGGATAAGTACCAATGTTGCATATATGTTACCAAAACACTCCTAGAGTTTAGAGTTATAATAATAAGGCTTGAACTCTTTGTCAGATATACCTAGGAGATCTTGGCAGAAGATGTGGCACACATGAACTGTGTAATCAGCAAGAGTTTTAAGAGGGTCTGTTTACAAAGATATGGGCAGGTGTATTGGTTCCCTAGAGCTGCCATACTAATTTCTAAAAACCTGGTTGCTTAAAGCATAAGGAATTTATACTCTCAACATTTTGGAGGGCAGAAGTCCAAAATCAAGATGTTAGCAGGGTTGCACTCCCTCTGGAGGCTCCAGAGGAGAATCTTTCTGTACCTCTTTCAGCTTCTGGTAGCTGTTGGCATTCCTTGGCTTCCTTGACTTGTGTCCACATCACTCCAATCCCTGCCTTCCTTTATAGCACCTCCTTCTCTTTTTTGCTTCACATTGCCTTCTCTTCTCTGTCTATCTTCCCTTTCTTTTATAAGAAGACTTGTCATTGGATTTAGAACCCAAATAGTCCAGGATCATCTCCTCATCTCAAGATCCTCAGCTTAATTATATCTGCAAAGATTATTTTTCCAAATAAAAGATTAAGACGTGGTCATATCTTTCTGGCTGCCACCATTCAACCTCTTACAGCAGGGTTGGGAGAAACCAACAAGGGGCAGTGAAACCCTATAGGATTGGTCTTTATGAAGGCTGCAAGAGAAAAGGGAGGAAGAACTCAGTGAAGTCCAGAGCCAGTAGCTATAATTGTAGGGTGAGAAGAGGGCCCCTGACAGCTATGTGGCTTTTGAAAGAGAATTTTACTTAATGTGTGGACTGACACAAAGAAGGCTGGGAGAAGAACCACTTTATTCTCTTCCCACCCTTCTGCTGGTGCCTCTCATTGGCAAAACTACAATGGATGTCAGAGAAAAAGATGCCCAAATGCAGTCCCTAAAAAAAGAAGACTAGAGAGGCACCTGGGTGGCTCAGTTGGTTGGGCATCTGCCTTTGGCTCAGGTCATGATCCCAGGGTCCTGGGATTGAGCCCGGCGTGGGGCTCCCTGCTCAGTAGGGAGTCTGCTTCTCCCTTTGCCCTTCACCCCCTCGTGCATGTGCTCTATCTCTGAAAAGTAAATAAATAAATAAAACCTTTCAAAAAAAAGAGAGAGAGAGAGAGAAAAGAGTAGAGAGTGAACCTGGAGGGGCAAATAGAAAACATCTGGACATTACCACTCCCTAGAGGGAGCAGAAAAATTCTTAAGTTAGCGCTTCAAATGAAGGTACTTTCACAAGTGCATCAGTACATTTAAATTTTTCTATATGTAGAAAACAAATGAGATTGTATTTCACTTTTTTCCCCTGTAATTTCAGATCATCACACACTGGCACTGGGAAATATTAATTACCTCTGTGTTTTGGGAAAAGAACTATAAACAGAATACAAACCACCACAGTCCTTTCTATATATAGAAATAATCCCATTATTACAAGCATCATCATCATTATTGTAATTTTGCTCCCCTTTTTTATGTTCCTTTTCTTTTCTGACAAAGAATTTAGATGGCTCATGAAGAAGAGATATATTGTAAAGATGATGAAATTGAAATACAAAATTCAAGATAATAGAAAGGAAAAGAAGGCAAATATGTCAATTTTTAAAAAATTTTTATTTATTTATTTGACAGACAGAGATCACAAGTAGGCAGAGAGGCAGGCAGAGAGAGAGGGGGAAGCAGGCTCCTCGCTGAGCAGAGAGCCTGATGCGGGACTCGATCCCAGGACCCTGAGATCATGACCTGAGCCGAAGGCAGAGGCTTTAACCCACTGAGCCACCCAGGTGCCCTGCAAATATGTCAATCTTAAGGGCTAATAGGGGTGCTGTGATTGAGAATTCCATTTGGCCCTGCCTTTCTGACAGCCATCATTATGATAACACAGCTATGCCCACCTCCCACTCTAGCAGAGTTTTGCTTGCTAAGTCATGAGAAATTCTGCAACATGTGATTCCGCAAAAGCTGTCTCCTTCTCCTGTTCATGTAATAGTCATTTGTACAACTAATCATTTGTTGTGGAAATAAAAATCTGAGAGATGGGAAAAAGACTATAGAAGAATACAGAGAGAAGGGAAGGAAGGAAGGAAGGAAGGAAGGAAGGAAGGAAGGAGGAGAGGAGAAGAAGGCACATAGTTAAGGGCAATGTAGCTTTCTTAATTACTAATTACTTTCAAACTTTCCTCCCTTGCTTTTATATTTTTTATTTGTTTTTTGAGGTATAATTAAAAATGTATTTTAAAGTTTTATTACTTTATTTTTACTTATTTTATTATTTTTACTATAATATATTAATATATTTTATATGACATATGTATTATAAATACACCAGCTTTATATGAATCGTTGATAACTTTTGATAAATATTAACACCTGTAAAATAACCACCACAATCACAATATAGAACATTTTCATCACCACCCAGGATTCCTTCATACCCTTTTACACTCAGTCCTCTCCTTCATTGCTGGCCTCCAGCAGTGGCTGACCTGCTTCTTATCAATATAACCGTGGCTTTGCTAGAATTTTCTAGAATCTCACAGATAGAGTATTTTCTGCCTGGCTTCTTTTACTTAGCGTTCCAGATTCATCCATATTGTTGCAGGTATCATGGCTCCTCCCTGTTTATTATTGAGTAGTTATCCACTTTGTAAATACATCACAATTTATTTCTCTGTTTACCAATTGTAAGGATATCTGAATTGTTTTCCGCTTTGAGCAATTATGAATACAATTGTCATGTGAATAGAATACAAGTCTCCATGTGAACATACGTCTTCATTTTCCTTGGGTAAATAGTCCCAGTGGGATTGGTGGATTATACGGTAGACATACACTTAACTTCGTAGGAAATTGCCAAAGCATTCCAAAAGTACCACTTCACCTTCCCACGTATACTATTATTTCACATCTTTGTGAGCACTTAGTATTGTCAGTTGTCTCAATTTTGGCTGTTCAAGTGTGCGTAGGTGATATCTTTTTAATTTGCCATTTCCTGATGATTAGTACTGTTAAATATCTTTTTGTTACTCATTTAGCACTCTGTTTAAATCTTGTGCTCATTAAAACTCTTTTTTGTATCACTGAGTCCTAAGAGGTTCTTTTTGTTTTAAAATAAGGTCTGCTCTGATTTAGACAAATCCTTTGGTGTGTTTTGTAATTTTTTTTTCCCTCAGCTCTGTAAAAGAAATATATTACTTTTACCATAGAGCTGTAGTAAGAATTAAATTAGATTAGATAATGGGCAAAGCTTCTGTTACCTAATAACCACTTAATAGATGTGGGTTCTCTTCCCATCTTTTCCCTATCAATAGATTCAAATCCTGTAGAAAAGCTGAGAATGAGGCAAATAAGAAAAGTCTTCTGATGAGGGCATCTTTGAAAAAATATCCTTCCAGACACTAGTGGGGTCATAAAGGAAATTATACAGGATTAAAGAGTAAGTGGTAAGGATTTAATCAAGGGCTAAGATTATTATTTTATTCTTTCTTGAAAATTAGGAGACGGAGGAAGGAGAGAGGAGGCAGTAGCATCAGGGAGAGATAGGAGAGCACAGTGGTTAAGCACACGAGTCTGCAGCCAGGTTGCTTGGGTTTGAAGACCAGCTCTGCTCCTTACAAGCTATGCTATTTAACCTCTCCGTGGAAGAAGAGTTAAGCGAGGAGGGCAAGGTCCCAAAAGCAGTTATGAGGCATGAGCCTGGGGAAAAAAGCTCAGATTTGCATATACTAAAGGATAAAAGGAGAAAAAGCCATAAGGAATTCTGAGGGACACATCAAGTCCATTGGCCTTTATTTTTTCAGTAAAGTATGATGTTAAGTCATCTTCCCAGAAAAAGGCAAACCAAGAGCACAGTTGGGAATTATGGAAAGTGAAGAAGTTGAGGAAACAGTAGTTGTTGAGATTCAAATATGAACTGGAAAAAAAAAACATTAAAAGATTGCCAAAAATCAAGAAGGATCCAGGTGAACTTGGCAGAACATGAACTAAAAATGGTTTTCATTTATTTGAGAGAGAGAGAGAGAGAGAAGGATTGACAAAGAGAAAGATTGACAGAATGAGTGGGAAGAAGGGCAGAGGAAGAAGTAGACTCCTTGCTGAACAGGGATCCCAATACGGGACTCAATCCCAGGACCCTGGGTTTACGACATGAGCTAAAGACAGACACCCAACTGAGTCACCCAGGTGCCTCTAGAAATGGATTTCATCAATAGTTCTCATGACTGGTCCTAACAATATTTTATCAGTCTGTAGTAAGAAAGGGAAAATAGAATACAACCTACTGAGAGAAGATAGTGGGTGTCAAAATAGCAAATATTTAAGGGCTTCCAGATGAACACACTGTTGAAATGGCCAAGCATCTTACAGATACATACACACTATGGAATAGTGTGCAGCTCAAGAATAAGGTGTTCCTGAGTGTATTTTATTTCTGAGTAGAAAAAAAAAAAAAGGATAATTTTTGAAAGTAGCAAACTTGAAATGGTTTCCCGGATGGACCAGGCAGTGTAAGATGGAGAGAAAACCTGAAAATGTATTGGTCACGTATTTCAAATTCAATGATAACCAGCGTCAGATGGAGTTGAATTGAAGAATGGGGAGATGTCAATGGGGGCTCCTTTATCACGGGGAATTTTAAAGAGGAGATTTTCAAGGTAGAAAACTTTGGAGGTTGAGGGACATGGTCTCATGAGTGTCAGAGCAAGAGTGGGGATGGGAGAAATAGCAAATTCATTGGTTTAGAGACTGTAGGGTCAGTATTAGGAAGGGTAATGCTGCCGGTGTTATGAGAAGGGTGCTCACACACGCTGAGGAAGACTGAAGTCCCCACAAAACAAGGAGGAGTGCGTTGTGGAGCTCAGGAAGTTATTGTAGAGATTTCTCAACTACCTTATTTTGCCCTTCAGTTCTAATAACAGGTGGTATATCTGTGTCCAGCTGAGTGTTTGCTTGGCCTTGTCTTGTCCCCAATATTGAGTCTCTCTGTTATCTTTTTTTTTAAATATTTTATTAATTTGACAGAGAGAGAGAGAGAGAGCGAGAGAGAGAGCACAAGTAGGCAGAGTGGCAGGCAGAGGGAGAAGAAGCAGACTCTCCGCTGAGCAGGGAGCTCTATGTGGGACTCGATCCAGGACACTGAGCCACATGTTTAACCGACTGAGCCACTCAGGCACCCTTCTCTGTTATCGTTTATAATTGATGTCATCTCAGTACTCATAGCACACCCAAGCCCTTCTCCAGAAAAACAGAAGCTGTCAACGTCCAGGTCTCCTCACTCTCAGGGGTAATAAGCCTGCCCAGGATAACTCCAGTGAGCTGCCTTTGCCTGGGACAGAACTGGGGGGCTGGAGAGAGTGAGAAACAAAGCACTCTTCCCTTCTGCTTGCTGTGGGGCTACCATAAAGGGGGCAGAAGTGGGAGGGAGAGTTAAGGCGAGTCACGGAAGTCTGTAGGGGAATCTCCTCTCTTTCCTCTTCCACCTCCAGTGTGCTGCTAGGTAAAGTTGTATTTGAAGTTTCCACAGGAAGAGAAACAACCTTTAGAAGTCCCCTAAAGCCTATGAGGTAAAGCATTTACCCCACTGAAAAAAATTAAACTTGCCAATGTCTACCTAAAAACATTTTAAGGTTTATTTAAACAGGGTCAACTTCTTTGTCTGTGAAATAGGCAAAAGATTGCCATTTAACATCCCTATTCCAAGTCCTTTGCCACAGGTGCACAAATACTTGAGGGGTTGAGAGGCCTGTATTGATAATTCAGATTTCCAAAAGTGATTCTGACAAAATGTCTTACTGCTTATGTGGTCCAGACTGACTGTCTCCATTACATACATTCATTAGGTAATTGCTTAACTTTCCATTTTCCTTTCCTGGTGAAGTCACATATAATATCTCCAAAATGGCTAGAAGGAATCATGGGATTTATGCATATAACTACAGCATTGCTTTTCAAAAAGGACAGAATACATTCAAGAACTATTTATATTCTGGATAAGTCTTGAGTTATATATATTACATATGCAGAAAACAATTCATTATGGCATTTTGCATGTTGTGTGGCACACTAAATGACCCTTTGGTACTGATGTCATGCCCATTCATTTGGAAGGAGTGATAGACACCAAAAGGACCAAAAACTGATGCCAAGAATGCATGGAATGGTTTCCATGGAGCATAGTGGCACAATTGTCTGATGGAATAAAATTGAAAAGAAGGAGAGGACCGGAAGAGGGTGTGGTGTCTGCAAAAATGAAAAACTTTATTCATGGATTCAAATTTATGCTTAAAATGAATTGGATGTGATATATCATTCTCAGTTTTCAGGCAAAAGTTAGAAACTAGTAAAATAGTGACAGAACTTTTAGAGTAATCTGACAAATTCTCCTGGAACTTTCTTTCCTTCCACCTCAAGTATATTAATTATGATCGGTCCTATCTTTCTTCCCTAAAGGATGACAGAAGAGCCTCCTTTTTTAAGCCTCCTAAAACTTTTGAAAAGTTTCCTTCTGTATCCTTTTTAGGACCTCCTGCCACCAATCTTCACACTGCCTTATAAACTTGACATTTCTTTCCATAGAGCTGGAAGGAACTGTTGGTAGAGTCCATTACCAGGAAGAACCCCAACCTGACTTAGAGACAGTTGGAAAAAATTCTTGAACAAGGGATAATCCAAAACATTTCTTTTGTTTTTTTTTTCATTGGACTGTTGGTTATATTTTTATTCTGTTCTATGACCACAATTAAACCTTCCTTTGATTTCCTTTAAGAGCACTGACAGTCAATAAAGAGTTTTAACATTATCACAAATATGCAAATAGTGGTCACTGGGAAGCTTCTGGATGGTACCATTTCATGACTTTGGTGCCATTCCAAAGATAGTTGCTTGTGTTAAATTCAAATGAAGGTGCTTTTCTTATGTCACCTATTGTTTAAAATCATTCCACAGTTTAGTTTCATAATGTTTAGTTCAAATAGTTTCGTCATGGTGCCTTCACCACTAAATAGTCCCTTTCTTACTGTTACTTGAAATCCATTTCATTCTTCCTTAAGGTTCCTGACTTTCAGTTTTATTTTTATTTTTATTTATTTATTTGATGGAGAGAGAGCACATGCAGGTAGAGTAGCAGGTAAAGAGAGAGGAAGAAGCAGGCTCTCCGCTGACAAAGAAGCCCAATGTGGGGTTCAATCCCAGGACCCTGGGATCATGACCTGAGCTGAAGGCAGAGGCTTTACCCACTGAGCCACTTGGGTGCCCCTGGACTTTCTGTTTTAATTTGATGAATTTCTATATTTGTTAGCTAATACTTTCATACTTACCCTCATTCCTAACTCTTACCATAGAACTTTTTACTGAGGTTCTTTCATCTTAATAGTATCAAAATTTGGTGGCTGCTTTCTAGACTTGGTGTCATACTACAGCTTCCTTTTATTGTACTCTGATTGGTAGGATATACCATGTTTTTGGATCCTATATACTCCTTTTGATTACTTTGCCCTTTGTTTTGCTGTAGTAGATTTTCAAGCAACTGTCCATGAAAAGCTGAATGAGATGAAAATATTCTGATATTTTACCAGTTTGAAAATGTCTTTTATCTGCTCTTACCCTGAGTGAGAGTTTGGCTGAGTGTAGAATTCTAGGTTGCAAAAAGCCTTCTCTTAGAACTTCTCAATATGATAAAGGGAATTTGTGAAATCCCACAACTGACTATCATACTCAATGGTAAAAGACTAAAAGCTTTCTCCCTAAGACTGGGAATAAAACAAGGTCTTCTGTTTTCACCACTTCTATTGAACTTTGTACTGGAAATTTTAGCTAGAGCAATTAGACAAGAAGATGAAATAAAAAGCATCCAGATGGCAAAGGAAGAAGTAAAACTATCTGTTCACAGATGACATGATCTTTTATATAGAAAATCCCAGAGCACTCTTCAAAACTACTAGTGCTAATAAATGAAGTCAACAAAGCTGCAAGATAGAAGAACAACACACAAAATTCAGTTGTCCTTAACATCTACAGTTGGTTAACGGTAAGATTTCCCTTGATAATGTGGATGGGTTTTATCCAATCAGCTGAACGGCCTTAAGAGCAAAAAAAGAAAATGCTGTCTCAAGACTGCAGTGTCAACTTCTGACTGATTTTACAGCCTGTTGTCCTGCCCTGCAAATATCAGACTTACCACCCTATAATTACATGTGCCAATTTCTTCAAATAAACCCTCTCTCATATATATGAGAAGAAAAGATTCTCTTAAAATGTTGAAGACTTCTTCCAATGTCTTCATTTTAGTTGCTGAAGAGAATTCTGATACTAATCTGATAATCATTCTTTTGTAGATGATTCCTTCCTTCCTCCTTTCTTCCTTTCATCCTTCCTTCCTTCCTTTCTCCTCCCACCTTCAGCAACAGGAGCCACAATGGTCACACTGAGAATGATCTGACTCATATGCTTCTCTTTTGAGATAATCTTGAACTCTCTCAAAATAATTTTATTCCTGATGCAGCATTTAAAGTTCAAGAAAGTCAGTCATGTAACCATCTTCTGGCTGTGATGGGGATGGGGAGAGGGAATCTGGATCGTTTGGCTTCTGAAATATGAGGTGTCCGTAGAAAAATTAGGCTGATAAGAGAGGTGGATACCAAACAGAGATGGCCAATGTCTAATGTACATACTATCTTCAATGACATCTTAAAGTTCAACATATACTGCTATATAAATGCTTATTATAATACATTATGGACTTACAGGGTGGTGGGATTAAGTGACTTGCTTAATTATGTAATTATTTGCTCATTCGTTTATTGATCTCTCTTGTGTGTCTACAAGAGCCCTTCGTTAAGTTATCCAAGATATGCTCCTTAGATTTCATTTCTGTCAACCCAGAAGTATACTAATGTTCAAGTAAAGCAAATATACACATGGCAAGAGGCTCAGAATTTTATGAATCAGATTCACACCTAAATATGCTCTCATCAGCTGTTGCCAAGAAACAATATTGTCAGAAGTTGCTGATAACCCTCATAAATGAATTTGTTCTCGGTTATCAGGACATGAAGCCCGTATTGAAAATCAATGTTAATTCAAGAATTCTCGGCTCAATGTGTAGCTTGTTCTGAGCTCTAGGAATTGTGCAGGAAAAGGAAAAAGGAATGATTTGCGATCTGAGGAATATGTTTTGACAGCCCAAACCCAAAACACATTCAAAAATTTTCACAGGGGCTTTAAAGGTGACCTTGGTTAGGAAGGGAAAACAATCTTCATCTGGTGAAGATAGGGTGAGAAACATTGCCTAGAAAGATATACAGACTAAATTTAAAATGAAAACAATTTTGAGTTTTACCAGTTGAGTGCTTTGGGCTTTTGGAAATATAGTTTGAAATGCTGGCATCTCAGCAATAAGTATTGGAATCTGGAGGCTAGGAATCAGTTGGTGGCACCTGCCAGTCACCCTTCAATAGCAATGAAAAGATTCACCTGTTGTAACAGGGAGCATTGGCTCCCACTGCCCACAAATGATTCCAACAGCGCCCCTGGAAGCTGGTTCTGGAGTTGGTCCACAGGGAATAATTATAAGATTTCTAAACTCCCATGCCACTTTCAGCTGGAAATAAAGGTCATCTCATTTACAGTTCAGCTAGAAATCTATGTCCTGAGTTAAGTATGAAGAGACAGGAATAGAGAAGGCCCTGTACTTCAACTCACAAATGTTTAAAAGGAAACAGTGCTAGAAATAATTCTACTTCTTCTTCATTGTTTAATAAATAAATATAGAAATCAAATGCTAGATGTTTAAATGTACAAAAAAATCCTTCAAGTATGTTTAGAGTGGATCACATAGGTTCTACACTATAAAGTCATAATGAACTGTGATGTGCATGTTTAAACAAAGTTTTAAAAAGTAATACTTTCTATTCATATCTTCATTAGTCTAGTGGTATTATGAGACAAAATGGGACACAACGCTACTGAATTAGAAATCTTAAAAGCCTTGTTTCATTTCAAAATGAAAGATTGTTTGCAACAACATGGACATGGGTGGAGCTAGAAAGTATAATGGTAAGTGAAATAAGTCAGTCAGAGAAAAGCAAAGTGACTTTATTCATATGTGAAATTGAAGAAACAAAACAAGCAAAGGAAAAGAGAGAAGGGGAGTGAGGGAGAGAGAGAAGCCAAGAAACACTCTTAACTATAGAGAACAAACTGATGGTTACCAGAGGGGAGGTGGTGGTGGGGGATGGGTGCCACAGGTGATAGGGATTAAGGAGGACACTTGTGATGAACACCAGGTGATATATGGAATTGTTGAATCACTAATTTGTACACTTAAAACGAATGTAGCACTGTTATGTTAGCTATGCTAGAATTAAAATTGAAAAAAATGAAAGATTACTCTTTTAGTCTTTAAAAAGAAAGCATTAGATTGAACATAAGAGAGACCGATCTTGGGAGTATTTCTTTCTTTCTTTCTTTCTTTCTTTTGTAAGATTTTATTTATTTATTTGACAGAGACAGCGAGACAGTGAGCACATGAGCAGGGGGAGAAGCAGGCAAAGGGAGAGGGAGAAGCAGGCTCCCTGATGAGTAAGGGGCCTGATGAGCGACTTGATCCAAGGACCCTGGGATCATGACCTGAGCTGAAGGCAAGCGCTTAACTGACTGAGCCAGCCAGGCATCCTGGGAGTATTACTAATTAAAAAAAAAAAAATCAAAATCCATTCTGTCTCAAAACTAATGTGAGTTTCAAAGATTACTTCTTGTTCAAAGACACTTTTACATATTTTGGGCCATTAGAACTATTTTAAATGATTGTAAATGGATGTCTATTTGGGGCATTCCATGTGTATCACATTGTTCTAAGCCATTAAATTGGAAAATGTGACCCCTGTCCTCACAGAACTGACAATTTAGACATCACAGATTACAGACAACCCAACCTCAGTGGTGGAGGACAAAGGGGACCTGGCCAGGAAGATGAGGTCCCGGCCTTACCAACAGTGTATTTGAACCTTGTTGAAATTCACTAAATGTTTAGTATTTCAGCTTCTTCATCCTTCAGTGGTGAGGTTATAATACCTGCCCTCCTTATCTCATGCATTCCTATATAGAGAGCACACATACCGGCTCTAAACATTCCTAAAAATTCGAATGCATTCTTGTTATCTATATTAGGCACAAAAAGACTGCAAAGAGGTGTCCATTTCTTTTTAAATAGCTTTAAGAAACATCAGTGAAATGTGTACAGTCCTGAAAATCTCCTTTCAGCCCCAAATTGCAGAACAGTGTTTTTAGCTGCATCTTGGGCTACAACTTCAGAGGAAGATGTACATTATACCTCCTTCACCCAGAAGCAAAATGTTGATGCTTTGAAGAATTTTACCTCCAGTCTTATTGAGAAATACCTGACATACACCACCGTGTAAGTTTAGGACATACAGCATGATGGTTTGGTTTACATTTATTGGGAAATGATGACCACAATAAGTTTGGTTAACATCCATCATCTCATGTAGATATAATAAAAAGAAAAAAAAATTCTACTTGTTATGAGAACTCCTAGGGTCTACTCCATTAATAACTGTTCTATGTGTCATACAGAATGTTATCTGTAGTCCTCATGTTGTAGATTACATCCCCTGACTTATTTATCTTACAGCTGGAAGTTTGTGCCTCCAATTATCCCTCCCTCCATGATTGGTAACTGCAAATCTGATCTCCTTTTCTGTGAGCTTGGTGTGGGTTGTTTTGTTTTATATTGTAGGACTTTTTTACTGATACAGAAATGTGGGAAGAAGCAAACTATAAGAGGAAGGGGAAGATTATTTAAGTCCTGAAATATGTTAAAAAAAAAATTGGCTTAGGACCTTTTGGGTATAATTGACAAAACATCAGGGGTAACCTACTTTATTGAATCTTTAGAATGTCAGAGAATAAAAATTTTTAGGGATATGATGATATCTGAATAACATTTAAAATTTACAGAAGAGGGACGCCTGGGTGGCTCAGTTGGTTAAGTGGCTGCCTTCGGCTCAGGTCATGATCCCAGCGTCCTGGGATTGAGTCCCACATCAGGCTCCTTGCTCTGCGGGGAGCCTGCTTCTCCCTCTGCCTCTGCCTGCCTCTCTGTCTGCCTGTGCTTGCTCTCTCTCTAACAAATAAAAAAAAATAAAAAAATAAAATTTACAGAAGATATTGACTTACAGAAAAGAAAATGTAGACAGTTGAGTTAATATGCTGAAGGAGGAAGATATTTGTTTTAATTCTAGGTTCCTTTATGATAAAATGAAAACTTGAATGCAAAAACTTCATTCCTGTAAGAGTTGAGGATATTTTGTGCCATTTCCTCTTATCTTGCTACCCAACTGTTGGTCTCTGAGTTTCTGCTGCCATGATCAACTCTGTTCCCAAGTATTTCACATTTGAAGGTCTCAAGAGAGGGTTGGTTGGGTTCTTCAGTCTATTCAGTATTCAGTGCCCCTCTAGGTCTCAAAACAGGTCACTTCTGAGGTCACTGCCCAGCCAAGTGCTGTTCCAATGAGTTGTGGCTGTGCTTATGGGGTCAAATGATGCCAAACACCCTGAGGATTCCAAATCACACAATTTATGTGGGGAGGGTAGGAAACACTAACTGGGTCTCCTAATTTTCTGCCATCTTGCCCAGGGGGAGATGAAGCATGAGAGACTGTGGACTCTGAGAAACAAACTGAGGGTTTTGGAATGGAGGGTGGGTGGAGCGATGGGTGAGCCTGGTGGTGGATATTAAGGAGGGCAGGTATTGTATGGAGCACTGGGTGTGGTGCATAAACAGTGAATCTTGGAAAACGGAAAAACAAACAAACAAACAAACAAACACTAATTGGGGAGTAGAGAAGTAAAACAGGGAAGGAAAGGCAGCCAATTAAGGGGCATTATCAGGTACTGTGGGTGACCAGGACTTTAATAACATAGGGAAATCAAGTTATAAAACACACCTCCCAGGGCCATCCCAATGAAGTGTGAGGGAGAGGGGTATTTATATACCAGCTCCCCTTAGTCAGTGGTTGAGGGCACCTGGGAGGGAAGTGGAGGAAAAGTGTTCATTCTTCCATATACCAGTGTTCGCCCCCTCAGGCCAAGAGATGGTATTGAACCGGCAATTAAATGTGTTGGTCAGTGAAGTGGTTAGGCCTGAGGGATCTGGGTGGGGCGTTCACTGCACTCAGTACCTGTCTGCAAGAAATCGAGATCGCTCTTCGCCATTTTCTACCAGAAAAGCTTTTCATGTACCGGCTTCAAAGCTTGGCCGATAGCATTTTTATTAAGGCAGTAATTCAATTTAAATGTAAGTCCAAATTAATATAGGTGATATTAGATTTTTGTGTTTGACTTTTTGGACAACCTTTATTTTAAAATATGTTTAAATACTTTATTTAAAAACTAAAATTTTAGTTTAAGTGCTTAAAATCCTCCTTTACATTGCATTTAGATTTTTGTACATTTGCTGATAAACAAATATTAAGCTTTTCTATGGGAATGCTGGGCACTAATCAGTAGTTCAGTTTTGGCAGCATTGAAATTTTTGTCAATTAGTTGAATTGGGCAATTATTTGACTATTTTATTTTTATAAAATGTTAACGAATGTAGAAGTCTTAATATTAATCATAGGACCTTCATATGATTATAAAATTGAGACAGAGATACAAACCACAAAGCATGCCAAAAAATGGAAATCTTCAGTCATATTTGAACTTCAACTTTATTTTTGATTTCAAGAACAAAGTTAATAAGAAGAAAGTACATTGGGGCACCTGGGTGGCTCAGTGGATTAAGCTTCTGCCTTCGGTTCAGGTCATGATCTCAGGGTCCTGGGATGGAGCCCCACATCGGGCTCTCTGCCCAGCAGGGAGCCTGCTTCCCTCTCTCTCTCTCTGCCTGCCTCTCTGCCTACTTGTGATCTCTGTCTATCAAGTAAATAAAAATAAATAAATAAAAATTAAAAAAAAAAAAGAACAAAGCACAAGATTATGATTCAAATGTAAGGTGAGGTTAGGATTTTTCCATTTTTGAGAACCAGCACGCTTTTAAAAATGGAAGTTTATTGTTTGACTTCCGCTCTTCAACTTTGGTGAGTGTTGTTTCAGAAATGTACGGAATCAGAACCTGGCGGCTGCAAAGCAAAAGTGCTTTAGGAAAAAACAGAAAGGATTAAAAATGTCATCTTCATAAGGGAAAACAGAGCCCTGGTAGACAGAGAGAGTGCCTGACCAAGAGACCACGCATTTGGAACCATCCCTCAGAATCTGAGTTTGGTCGGTCCCACAAGTGTGAGGTCAGACAGGCACAGCAGCCGACCCGCATGAGGTGGAGTGCTACACCTGGAGTTAAAGCAAGCGGTGTGAGCAGAAGGCCCAGACCCCCATGCCTGGACAAGCGCCTCAGCTGACACCCATGACTACACTGGAGCTCATTATACACAGCTGATGGGCAAAGAAAGAACCTAAACTTGTCTTATGGGTGGGTCTGGCTGATTTGTGGGTACAAATCAAGAAGGAGAAAAGTTGAAAGGCTTCTGCGCAAAAAAACCTCCAAGGAAACCAGCTGCTTGTAGGTGATGCAGGATATGCTACAAGCAGTGGATCCTATAGACTTAGAAGACTCTGGCAATTTCTCGGCTGTGAGGTGGATCCCCTGGTCCTTGTGGGATCCGATGCTCATGGGCCAAACGCTGTTAGCCCTCAGATTTGGTATGGCTGGGGTCCTGCAGGCGGGAAAGGCAGACCGTAGCTGGAGGGCGTGTCTACTCCTGGTTGGACAAATCTCCGGTCCTTCTAGGATGGAAGGGTCATGTAGTCCCGAAGTGAGGTTGTTAATGCCAGCTGTCCATGCCATTTTGTCTACTTGCTTCGTTGGTGTTTCTTTTACGTGCCTGCTCTCTGGCCGATGCTGGCGTATGATACACAGATCTTCATACTCAGTACTCACTCCCTCATGTGTATCCACATGCCTCTACCTTAGACATCATTGTGCTTCATCTGCCAATTTTTTGTTTTCCAGACCTCAAAACATTTGACCAGTTGTTGGCTTCTGGTCAAAAAACTAGGCCATTTGCTATTGCTTCTGAATCACATGTAGTCTGACCTTGGGCCACTCCACTGAATTGGATAGAACCAGGGGCTAGGAGCATTTATATAGGCTTCAATTCCTATGTTTTCATTTCTCCTCAGTAAATATCTAGAAGTGCTGGGTCATATGGTAAGTGTGTGTTTAACTCTATAGGAGACGGACAAAGTGGTTGCAAAGTAGCTATAGTACGGAATCCCAGCAAAGTATGGGGATTGCATGCTAACACTTAGTTTTTTCTGTCTTTAATTTTAGCTATTTTAATCTTAATGCGTCATCACATTTCATTGCGATTCTGATTTGCATTTCCTTTAGATTACTTCTTAAGTTGTTATTGAGCAATAAGATTTCTTTGTATATTTGAGATTCGAGAAATATTTTTTCCCCCTGTCTGGGGCTAGACTTTTTATTTCTTAGAGGTATCTTTTGAAGAGTGAAAGTTTTCATTTTGATGAGGTGCAGTTAATCAAATCCTTCTTTTTATGGTTTTGATTTTTGTGTCCTAGCCAAGAAATCTTTGCCTACTACAAGGTTGCAAAGATTTTCTCTTGTACTTATCTAAAGTTTCATAATTTTAGCTTTCACATAGGTCTATGATCCATTTAGAGATTTTTTTTTTGCATGTGTGTACAGAGTGAAGGAAATATCAAGATTGATTTTTCTTTATATGAATGTTCCAGTACCATTTGTTGAAAAGACTGCTTTTCACATTGAGTTACCTTGGCACTTGTCAAAAATCAATTTGCCATATATATGTGGGTCTCATTCTAGACTCTCTATTCTGTTCCTTTTATTTATATGTTTCTTCTTATGCCAATATCACACTGTCTTTTGACTTGTTGTAAGTCTTAATTACTTTAGCTTTATAATGCCTTGAGATTAGATATAGAAGTTCTTCAACTCCATTTTTCTTTTTCAAAATTGTTTTGTGTATTTTAGGTCTTTGCTATTTCTACACAAAAACCTCGTGGTATTTTGATTGGGATTGCACTGAATCTGTAAATCAACTTGAGTAGAAAAGACATCCTAACCATATTGAGTCTTTTAATCCAAAAGCATGTATATTTCTCCATTTATAATAGATACTGAATTTATTTTTTTTCATTTTTTAGTGCAAAGATATTACACATGCTTTTAAAAAATGCATCATTAAGTGTTTCATGCTTTTGGATGCTAATGTGAATGGCATTTCATCTTCCAATTGTTTATTGATTATATATTGCAATGCACTTGATTTTTTATATATTTTCTTTGTATTTATCAACCTTGCTAAATTCACTTATTGGTTCCAGAAGTCCCTTTGCAGAATTTTTGGGATCATGTTACTTTACTTCTTTCCTTTAAATCTTTACTTTAGGTATGCATGCACTTATTTATTCATTTGTTTTTTGGTCTGTGGCCCTGGCTGGAATCTCCAGTTTGAGGCTGAAAAGAAATGGTTTGAGCAGACATCATTTTTTTTTTCCCAGTCATAAGGGGAACACAGTCAGTCTTTTATTATTAAACATGATGTTATCTGAGGTTCTTACAGATATCCCTTATCAGGTTGAGGAAGTTCCCTTTTATTTAAAAATATTTATTGAGATATAATGCATATATCATATCACAAAGTTGTACAACCATCGCCACAATTTAAGTATAGAATATTTTCATTACCCAGAAAAGAAACCTTGTACTTATTACCAGTCTCTGCCTCTCCGCACCCCTCCCAATGGCAAACACTGACTTACTTTCTATTTCTATAAATTTGCCTATTCTGGACATTTTACATAAATAGAATTGTGCAATGTATGTGGTCTTTTGTGACTGATTTCTTTCACTTGGCCTAATGTTTTCAAGGTACGTCTAAATTGTAACAGGTAACAATACTTCACTCTTCTTTATTGCTTAAAAATGATGATGGTGATTATGATTATGATAATCCCTTATAGTACATTTTATTTATTCACTTGTTGGTGGATTGTTTACCCATTTTGGCTACTTGGAGCGATACTGTTATGAATACATTGTACAAGTTTTTGTGTGAATGTATGCTGTCTTCCCTCTTGTGTATATACCTAGCAGTAGAATCGCTAGGTCATATGGTAATCTGAAGAAATGTGAGACTGTTCTGCAAAGAGGCTGAAACATTTTAAATTTTTACAAGCCATGTTTGAGGATTCCAGTTTCTCCATATCCTAGTCAACACTTACACTATCTTTTCTTTTGGTTATATCCATTCAAATGGGTATGAAATGGCATCTCATAGCTTTGATTTACATTTCTCTGATGACATTCTCCATGTGATATTCTAAAAACAAATAGAACTACAAAGAAAATTAAATTTACTCATTAGTTTATTTGTTAATAGTAACATTATTATTATTATAGTTTTGAAACTATATGTAGTAGGATAAATCAAAAAAGATAATTTGTTATTGTTATTAGGATTTTTAGGATTTTATTCAGATTTTTATGTAAGCAACAAGAGATAAAAAATAGAAAATTAACATAATTAAGGATACACACCTCTGATACATAAATCTGAATTTAAAATATCAATATAAAACCCCTCATATTATATTAAACTTGGAATTGTCTAGAATCATTGACGGTCTGGTAGCAAGAGTTATAGTTAACATCCTGATCTTGGTTGGAGCTGAAAGAAGTCCTCTTCTTGGAGAAATGCCTGAATATCAGGCACATGACAGGGTAGGTACAAAGTGAGCCTGGTTTGTCTTATCATCATAGAAAGCAAGAAGGTGCTCAAAGACCAGTGGGCATGTGACAAAAATATATTAGAATCAGCATGAAAGCCTTCATTGGCCAAATTTGGGACTTCTGAGAATTAAGGAGAGTATCAAGTGTAACTGATTATAATTCATAAATCCATAATGAGGGAGAGAGAAGGAAGAACTTATGCCTCCTCTGTCACATGGAAGGTGACTTTTACATCAAATCCTCACTCTGAACATCTGTAATTAAAAGGGAAGAATAGTCATTTGCCATGTCATTTTAGAAGATAAGGGAAAGTTCTTGATAGAAGGATGTCAGCTAATACATGTAGAAGAAATGAGAAAATTAGAAAATTGTCATTTTGCAATTCCCAATAAATAATTGATTTTTGCCAGGATGATCCATAAAATGTAAAGGCTAATACCATTAGGTGAATGGTAGTTGTAGAGAAGGACAACTCATGGTGCTTAATATTCCCTTATTGTTAATCGCTAAGGGAAAAATAAGACTACTTTTATATAGATGAGTCTGAGAGCAGCAGAAGACCTACAGACAAGTCTTTGTACATCTCTATCTCGCTGAGTTCACAGAACTTCAATTCCAATTCCGTCGGGCAGGATTCACTCTGCTTTCTTTTTTTCCCCTCATATTTGTATTCCCTCTTCCATGAGTAAGAGCCCTGTCTCCCATTACTCTTAGAATATTTACTGATGTGTCTTGTCACCTGTATGTAGCTAATTTCCTGATCCTGCCAAGCTGTTTCTGCCACCCATTATGACACTGCCCTTGTGTGGGACACAGGTACTGGCTGGCATGGCAATGTCCTCCTTCCTCTTCCAATGCTCTTCGTGTTATTAATCAGCTGCCACTGGGCTTCCCCTGACAGCTCACTCCAATACTCCTCACGCAAGCTGTCATTATCCATCTTGTTTCTTATGGTAATGGAAATAATTCTAATGATTCTTCCTTGTATATGATGCCAGATTTGGGTCATGTATATATGTATGTAATATATGTATATGTACTCATGTATAATACATACATACATATATATATACATATGTATGAACTCATATATATATATGTGAATATATCTATGACTTTTAAATCAGGGAAGGACATTCAATTTTGCAAAATACAGTTTATCATTTATTGAATGATTAAATAGGATTTCTCCTTTAACTTATTAGTGTGATAATAGTAAGTTAGCAGCTATTCTAATTTTGAACTATCTCTTGAACCCCCAGAATGAACCCTGTTTGATCATTAAGTATTAATCTGTGTATTTTCTTATATTTTATGGCTTTCCTGTATTGTTATTAATTATATATTGGTATGTAGTTTCTCCTCTTGTGCTTTATTGTCAGATGCAATGTCAGTCTCATTTTTTTTCTGTCTCCAAGCTTAGGGACCACTTAGGATTGAAATACTATGTTCCTAGATGTTTTGAATGAAGTCATTAGTGAGACTGATGGAGCTTAATGCTTTTGTAAAGGGTTTATCTTTGATACCTTCTCAATTTCCTTACTGGTAATTGGTTTGCTTTTGGTAAAATCTTTCCTAGGGTCAGTTTTGGCAATTTGTATTTCCTCAGAAACTGATTTGTTTTATCTGATTTTCAAGTGTATTTGCATAATTTCATACAAAGTGTTTTCTTATGATTATTTTGGTTTCCTCTTAACCAATCTAAATGCCAATTTTGTGTGTTTATGATTCTCTTCCACATCCTTCAAAAAATGAGAGAAGGTAACATTTTGTTCATTTGGTTGATTTTTTTCAAGTAATCAGTTATGTTTCTTTCATTTATATTTTTTGTTTCAAAATCATTAATATAGCATTTTGTCTTTAATTTCTTTTTTTGCTTTCCTTTGATTTACTTTCTTATTCTTTTTCTTACATCTTGTTTTATTTATTTATTTTTTTAAAGATTTTATTTATTTATTTGTCAGAGAGAAAGGGAGAGAGAGTGAGCGAGCACAGGCAGACAGAGTGGCAGGTAGAGGCAGAGGGAGAAGCAGGCTCCCTGCCGAGCAAGGAGCCCGATATGGGACTCGATCCCAGGACGTTGGGATCATGACCTGAGCCGAAGGCAGCTAGCTGCTTAACCAACTGAGCCACCCAGGCGTCCCTTACATCTTATTTTAAATATGAACTCATTTATTTTCTTTTTTCTTGTTTGTTAACTTGGGTAAGACTGAATTGTTCTTCAAAGCGTTTCTTTTATCCATAATGCGTGGATTTTGTGTGTAGCATTGTCATTAATGTTATTCTAAAAATATCTTTCAATTTCAGTTTCTATTGCCTTTAAGTCAACTTTTTAAGTAGTCTTAATTTTTAGGCAGTTGGGAATTTTCATTTTCCATCAAAAAATCAATTCTACTTTGTGTTAAAATTTGACAATAAGCTCTGTACTATTTTTGTTCATTGTAATAAATTGGGAGTATTTTGTGGTCCTATATAAACCAAAATTTTTGTGAATATTTTTTGGGTATTTAAAGACAGAGTATTATTTGTTTGCAGGGTGAAGGGTGTGATATATTTTAGAGAGATTAAAATTTTAAAGAGACTCAATGAATTGTAGAATTTGATCCTATATCTTTATTTTTTTACTGTTTTTTGATCTGTCATGGGTTGAGAAAGTGCATGAACTTTTCCCATTACTTCTGTATTTTTCTTTATTTTTCTTTGTATATTACACAGTATTTGCTTGGGAATTTTTAAGCTAGGATTTTGGCATTAATGATCCATAAGAAACCTTCATTATGATTGACTCATCATTATAAAGTGAACTTATTTGTCTTATTTCATACTTTTTACTGTAAATTCAATTTTATTTGATTTTAATAATGCAACCATTCTATTAGCCCTTTAAAATTAATTACCTCATATATAAGTCCATTATTTAACCTTAAATGTATCTCTTGCATGCAACAAATAGTTGAGTTTGATTTTCTAAGCCTACTCGAAAATATTTTTCTTTTAATATGTGGCTTTACTCCATTTACATATATTGTTATGCAGACTGGTTAGGTGTTCTCTTTCATCTTAATGATTTCTACTCTTAACTGCTTTATTTTTATTTTGCTAAATTATCTATACTTTTAAAATCAAATGTGTATGTATGTTTTCCTTCTGATAGTTCAGAAGATTTATAATGTGATTTTAAGTCCTTTGGTGATTACCTAAGCTTATATTTTTTAAATTTTTTGACTTTTGACACTACTTATTGCTTCCTTATTATAAGTAAAAAAATAACTAACTAACTAATTAGTGTTTATTTCCATACACCTGTTTGCCAAGTCCTAATTTTAATGAACTACAATTCCTTCAATTCTTCTTTATAACTATAATTTACATGATTTATAAATTAGTGTCTTTTTGAACATCAGATTTATAGAGGTATAATTTACCCTTTTGGATATATAGCAAAATTCGCCCTTTTAAAGTGTATAGTTTTATGAGTTTTGACACATATATACAGCAGTATAAAGGTCAGCATCATTAACATATGGTAGAATATTCCTTTCACACCATAAAGCCTCCCCATAGGCCTTTGCAATCAACCTCTTACCCCACTCCTGACCTCTGGCAACCACTGATTTTGATTCCTACAGTTTTGCTCTTCAGAAATGTCATGTAAATTGAGTAATTCATTATGTAATCATTAGTGTCTGCCTTCTTTCACTTAGTATGATTCTGAGGTTCATCTATGTTGTTGAATGTGTCAGTAGTTTTCCTCTTCATCCTTTCATCTAAGGATGGGTATGTCATAAGTTGTTTATCCATTCCCAGGTCAACAGACATGTGGGACATTTCCAGATTTTAGGGATTATGAATAAAGCTGCTTTAAACATTTGTGTAGAGGTGTTTGTGTGGACATATGTTTTCATTTCTCTTGGATAAATACCTAGTAGTGTATTGCTGAGTTTGTTTAACCTTATAAGAAACTGTCAAACTGTTTTCCAAAGTAGCCATACCGCTTTACATTTCCAAAAGAAACATACAGGAGATTCTGTTGCTTTGATTCATTGTCAGCTCCTGGTATTGTCACCTTTGAAAATTTTAGCCAACATAGAGGTGTTTGGTAGTATATCATTGAGGCTTTAATTTGAATTTCCCTGATGTCTAATAAGTTGAACATATGTTCATGTATTTGTTTGTCATTTGAATCTTTTCTTTGCCAAAGTATCTATTCATATCTTGTACTCAATTTTAAAAAATTGGCTACTTTGTTATTTTATCACTGTGTTTGGGAATCTTTATATATTCTGGCTACTAGTCCAGTTTATCATTTTTTATTTATGGTTTGTACTTTTTGTGTTTTATTTAAGATATTTTTGGTAACCCAGTGTCATAAAGATTTTCTTTTCTTTTTCCCTAAAAGCTTTGTAGTGTCAAAGAAAAAAAAACCTAGCTTGGACAGTAAAGTGGTAAAAAGAGAGTTTATTCTTCATTTATTTGAAAGAGAAAGAGAGCAGAAGCAGTGGGAGCAGCAGGCAGAGGGAGAAGCAGGTTCCTTGCTGAGCAGGGAGCCCAGTAGAACTCCGTCCCAGGACCCCAGGATCATGACCTGAGCCGAAGGCAGATGCTTAACTGACTGAGCCACCCAGCTGTCCCAAAACAGATTTTATTCTGACAATTGCAATGGTCCTCAATATAGAACAGGGCTCAGTACTGAATATATAGGCAAGTGAGGATTTATAGTCAAGGAACAAGGTGGGATTCTGTGAATGGAAAATTACTAAGAGGAAATATTAGAGGTAAGGGGGATTCTGGCTTAACTCATCTAACAGAGTTCTTGCTTAAGACAAATCAGCATGATCACATCATGGGGAACTTGATCACACCAAGAGTGATTAAATATGGAGGATGGGAGGTTCTGGTTAGACTGATGTAGTGGGATTCTTGCTAAAACTGGATTTTATAAAGAAGTGGATAGATGGGCTAGAAAAAGGTGCCAGACTGAAGTTTGGTCAAGCAAAGACTCTTTGTCAATAATTTTAATTTATATTTAGGTTAAAGATTCAAGTTAATTTTTGTATATGGTGTGAGGTATGTATCTAACCTACTGACTTTTTTCTTTTATAGTTTGTCCTTTTTGTATGTTATCTAGAAGTATTTCTTAGCCCAAGTTTCCAAAGATTCATATTTTCTTCCGTAAGTTTTATGGTTTTAGGTTTTCCATTTAGATCTATAATTGGTTTTGAATTAATTTCTGCAAATGATTGAAGATGTGAAAAAAGGGTCACTTTTTTTTTTTATATATAGATGCCCAAGTGTTCTAACATCATTTGTTGAAAAGACTACCTTTTGTCCATTGAATGACTGTGTTAAAATTTAATGGTAGATACATGGGTCTATTTCTGAACTTTCTGTCCTGTTCTATTATCTACATGTCTATCCTTTGGCCAATATAAAGCTTTCTGGGTAATGGCTTTTTAATAAGCCTTAGAATCAGAAAGTATGAATCCTGTAACTTTTTCCTTTTCAAAATCATTTTGGTTATTCTAAAACCTTTGGTTCTTTTCATATAAATTTTAGAATCAACTTGTTAATTTCTACAAAAATGTCTTCTGCCATTTTGATTGGGAGTTGCATTTAATCTGCAGTTGAATTTCAGTAGAATTGGCATCATAATGATACTGAATTTACCAATCCATGAAGATAGAATATCTAACCATTTATTATACCTTTGGTTTCTCTCATCAATGTGTAATAGTTTTGAGTTTATTTGCTGATTATAGGGGGCTATACTGACTGGGAATAAAGATATTTTCACTTCTTCCTTTCCAATCTATATGTCTTGTAATTCTTTCCCTTACTTTATTGCTTTGACTAGAACCCTTAAAAGAATATTGCATAGGAGTGGTGTAAGTGGAATTCCTTGTTTTATTCACAATCTTAAGGGGAAAGCATTCAATCTTTTATCACTAAGCACAGTGTTAGGGGTAAGCTTCACTGGTTTTTATTATTTTCTTTTTTCTTTTTTTCATATTGGTTCATTGGTTTTTAAATAGTGTAATTGACCATGCCCCCTTTTCACAAAAACTGATCACATCTCTACCTACCAACATGTAGATTTTCTGAGTAATATTATTTCTACATTGCTTTGATTCATAACATTTACATTTTATTTTGTAACCCTATTGTTTAGTTTTAGTTCTACATCAAAGTTAATTTAAAGAGCGTGGCCAGTATTTTTGTCACGTTTTCTCTATTTGTCTCTTGGTTAGTGAAGTTCTTCTTCAAATATATTTAAGAAGATTCAGATTAACTGTAAATTCATTTGTTTGAAAGTAGCTGTTGTTCTTATATTTGAGTGAATGTTTGATTGGCTTTTTTTCCTATGATCTTTGCAGACATTCTTCTGGTATTCTCTACAGTTGAGTACTGTATTGGGGAAATCCAAAGCTATTCTTCCTTACTGGAGGGGAAATGGGGGGAGGGGATGGGGATGGGTAAAGTAGGTGATGGATAAGGAGGAGGACATTTGTTGTGATGAGTACTGGGTATTGTATGTAAGTGATGAATCACTAAATTCTATATCTGAGACTAATATTACACTGTATGTTAATTAACTGGAATTTAAATAAAAATTTGGAGAAAACAGTGCTTTTAATCCTTTTAGGTAATTTTATTATTAAATTTCCTGGACTCTCACAGAAATATATCTGTAATTATTTATGTTTAAAGAGTTCATTTAGTGCCCAGGACTTAATTACTTAGTAAATGTTAGCTCTCTGCTTTGACTCTTGCTGCATAAAGACCATTGTTTTCTTCTAAGCTCTCTTATTTAATGGAGAACTTTTTGGCTTATTCTACGGCAAAAATTCATGTGTGGTTCTTCAGCTGTTTTGTGTTAGTTCTTTTACTTGAATTATTTCTGTATAGATTCTAAGTTGATTCTGTTTTTGAAAATTACTCATTTCTAAACATGGGGCATTCTTCCTGAATAAACTATTTTGGAGAGAAATATGAGGAAAGCAGAGCCTGGGGAGTAAGCTGAAGTAGGAGTAATTTGAGAACTCTTAGAATTTTTGGAAGCTCTTTTCTTTAACACACTGGCCATTGGGCATTAATTGTCTCTGGAATAGTGTAATTTCTCCATGGCTCACAGTGAAGTCCTATAAGGGTATAGGACATATGTGTGCATGTGCGTGTGTGTGATTTGGATTTCCTTTTCCTCCATATCTTTGACTCCACTTTAAGTACTAAGTCTACTCTTTTCCCCATTTGTTTCCTGTACTGGTTTTATTTTCTTTCAGCTACTCACCTACATGTCTTTCTGTAGGCTAATTGCCTTTGTTTTGTTCCTTTCCTCCTCATTGGCTGCACAGTTCCATTCCTGATTATTTCTCATCTTTGAAGGAAGGGAGTCTGGTCACAACTCACTACGACCTCAATAATTTGGAGGAAAGGGGCCCAGACGGCGAACTGAAGCAACGGGTGGTTTCACTTTAGCAGACTAAGCTGAAGTAAGAGCAATGTGAGAAATCATAGTTTATGAAACCTCTGAAAGTCTCAGAGCACTTTCCAGCATATTCTGTTCAGGCTCTGTCTGTGGGCATGTCTGTTCCCTGGGTTTTTATTATTCTTACTACCCTCCTTGGATGAGCAGGTTGGCTTCCTTTTTAATGATGACAAAGTTTTTGTGTATGAAGATGTTTCCTTCCTTCGTTTTTTTCATTCATTCCTTTTTCCCTTCGAAGAGGCGCTCTAACTTGGTGGTTACAGCCATGAGCTCTGGAGACCTTCTGCTTAAATTTGAATTCAGGCTCTGTCACTCAGGAGCTGCAGCCCTGGGCAAGACACTTCACCTCACAGTGCCTCAGTGTCCTCACCTGTAACAGAGGGCTAGTGATGATAATAGAACTTACCTCACAGAGCCATCAGGATTAAGAGAGGCAGCAGGATCAAATGCCTCGTGCACCCGAATGTTTATAGCAGCAATGCCCACAATAGCCAAGTTACGGAAAGAACCTAGATGTCCATCAACAGATGAATGGATAAAGAAGATGTGGTGTATATATATATATATATATATATATATATATATATACACAATGGAATACTATGCAGCCATCAAAAGAAATGAAATCTTGCCATTTGCGATGACATGAATGGAACTAGAGGGTATTATGCTTAGCAAAATAAGTCAATCGGAGAAAGACAACTATCATATGATCTCCCTGATATGAGGAAGTGGAGATGCAACAGGGGTGGGGGTTAAGGGGGTAGGAAAAGAATAAATGAAACAAGATGGGATCAAGAGGGAGACAAACCAAAAGAGACTCCTAATGTCATAAAACAAACTGAGGGGGGTGGGGGGGAGGGGTGTTGGGAGAGGGTGGTGGGGTTACATTATATGTTTAAATAAAAATAAAAATTAAAATTAAAAAAATTTGTGACATAGCTTAACAGTTCTTTCTTTCTTTTTTCTTTTTTAAAAAATAGATTTTCTTTATTTATTTGAGAAAGGGAAAGCATGAGAGGGGAGAAGGTCAGATGGAGAAGCAGACTCCCCATGGAGCTGGGAGTCTGACGTGGGACTTGATCCCAGGACTCTGGGATCATGACCTGAGCTAAAGGCAGTTACTTAACCAACTGAACCACCCAGGAGACCACCTTGACCAGTTCTTGGCAAAGTGTAAGAACTAAGTATTTGTACAAATAAGCAGGTCTGTGATTATCTGCTATGAAATCTGCTTGCTTATTATCCTGTATTCTCCATGTGGCCACATAAGCAGACTTCTTGTCTAAGTGTCATGTCTCAGTGCTTCTCACTCAGCTCCACATCTTGTACTGTTCACAGGTTAGAGAAGGCCTCAGGGATATTCCTGGGCACACTTCAAGAACTGGCTGTTCTAACCTAGGGATCACTGATGGAGCCCTTTCAGGCCCCATGCTGCTTTTGGGGAATTTGGCCTGTACTGCAAAAGATCTGTCAGCTTGGTATCTTTCCTTCCAGCCTCTTTCTTTCATTTTGGTCCAGAATCTACTGTCTCTTGGCAGCTGGTTTTCATAGTTTGTGGTTTGAGGTTGTGATTATTTTCCAGCTTCATTGGAGATGAAGTTTTTCTCCCTGTTTTTATCATTGTTTTGTTGTTTAGTTTGGTTTCAGGGAGGAGAATAGCAGTAGTAATGTTTTTACTAGGTCATCTAGAGCTAGAGGTTGAGTCAGCTTTACTTAAATCACTTTTATTAAATCAAATTTTAAATTTTGTTCAGAAACTTAAGAAAACCTATATAATTTTGTTTTATAAACTAAGTTCTATTACTCACAACTCAAAAGGACATGTTCCATTTTAAGTTTGTACATTTTAGGGCAGTAATTAAAAGTCCTTTGTTAAATTAACAATTCACCTAGTTACAAATCGAATAAGGCAGAGAAGTCTAAACAAAAATTCCTCTGCGCCTTCCTCATTTCCAATTCCCTCAGTCCCACTTCTCAAGAGCAATCATTTTTACCTGTTTCTTTTTTTAAATTTTTTCCTGGCAGTTAGCTTGATATATTTAAATTATCAAGAATGTAGTTATATATGGGTGGGTTTTTTTTTCCAGTTAATTTCATAATACATAAAAACCCAAATAGCAAATTGGTATGTTAGAGCATGTTCCACAGATCGCTGTCATGATTTCTCTGATAGAGTTCCACAGTCTGAATTTTACATGAAACTTTATTAACCCAGTCTCAAATACAAACTCCTTATGATTGGCTGTCAGACTAGATTTTCCCTTCTGCCAGAGAACTAATTCACTGACTCTCAGGTAAATGGGGGCAATTTTTCTGAAGACCACTGGAATAGTCTGTTCAAAACCTTCTCTCTTGTTTCTGCTTATGTTTAAGACAGATATTACTTCTCTATTTAGATTTACTCAGAGTTTTCCTGAAAACACTTTAATGCAATCTTAGATTAAAAAAAATATTGGGCCTCTGATTAGTATTTTGGTAGTGTTTCCTGATACAAGTTCAAATTACTTTATTACAATTCAAAATTAAAAAGCTCTGGAAACCAGAAGTATATATGTTTAACTCATTTGTTGGCAAAACTTGATTTGAAGAAATATTTATTCCCTCAACTGTTTAATGATGAGTTATTATCCTATACCCCACTGGAGCTATTACACAATATAATGCATATATACTATTTCCTTCCTAAAATCTGAATTCTGAAACATTTCTGGCTCTGAAAACTTTGAATGAGGACATTGTGCATCCATGTTATGAAAGTGGAATGTTATTATTACAGGAATTCTCAGCCTAATTAGATAGGCAAACGCTTTGTGCTAAATGCCATCTTAGGCCAATAGTGCTGTTTATATTTGCTTTTTTTTAGTGTATAGTCAGGAAAAAGAGAACACAGAAGTTATTTTAACAAGGAGAATTGAATCTAGGACCTTGGCTAAATGGCAGCTAAAGAATCAAAGAGCAAAAATGAGACATTGCATTTATATATATGTATTTTTAAGATTTTATTTATTTATTTGACAGAGAGCAAGAGAGAGAGAGCGAGCGCACAATAGGGGGAGCAGCAGGCAGAGGGAGAGGGAGAAACAGACTTCCCACTGAGCAGGGAGCCAGATCTCAGGACCCTGGGATCATGACCTGAGGTGAAGGCAGATGCCTAACAGACTGAGCCACCCAGAGGCCCAAGACACTGCATTTAGATAGAGGTGGCAGTGGTAGGAAAATCTACTACTACAGGGCTGCAAGCAAGAAGGAAAAGTTTGGAATTACTAAAAATTAAAAGAAAAATGAATAGAGACCATAAGGGTTGGAATTCAAACCTCTAAAGAGATGGCATTAGAGCTGTATAGAGCTGGTGTGTTTGAGGGGGCATTATGAGGTTGGTTCTGGGAGTGCCAGAAAAAACCAGAGTAGCACCAACTGCTGCTGCCAGGATGAGGGGCTGTTGTTGGAGCATCATGGGCAAGAACAGGAAGCAAACAGGAGGAAGTCCATCCGCTCCTTCCTCTGGCCTTTCTGTCTCCCACTGATGCCCTCTCTCAATAAAGCCTATTAACCAGCTGGTGAAGGAGGAATACAGTTTGCAGGTTTTTACTGACAGGATTCCAAAGCAGAGTATAGAAGGATGGGTTTGGGGTGAGGGCCAGCTGAAAAATGGGGACAGTCCAAATTTGGGTTGGCGTCCATGTGTCCCTTCTAAACATATTTGAAATTCTGTACAGCAACGATGACAAATATATGCAGTCACTCCCTTACAAAAGAAGTTGTTTTCATCTTTTCCTCAGAAAGGGGAAAATAAAGGCATAAGATAAAATTAAGTAATATCCTAACATATAATATGTAATATAGGGAGATCATGGCGTCCATCTCTAGGTGATATTAATTAGTCCTGGGGTTATTTCCAATCTCATATAAATATTCTGCAATATAATGACTAAATTTTAATGTTAATCACTACCAGCAATCTTTTCAAAATAATAAGAGAAAAAGAGGAAGGAAAAGAAGGTCAATATATGCAAATATATATTATAATACATACTATCTTATATAATACATGGTATACAAGGTAATAAAATAATGTAACATTATAATATATTATGTACTATATGGTATATTTATTTATATTTATGTAACAATCAAGGAAGAAAATACATATAGTTGCTACAGTTCTAATTTCATAAGGCTGTAGTGATATTTATAGCTTCCTTCTTCCACTAAACATTCCATGTTTTCTTTGCCCTCAGCCAGCACCTTAACTCACATAAATCCTTTAACTGTTGGGGTGACTCAAGTATTTATTATTAAAGGGCTGAATCTTTAGTGGTCATGCCTTTCTTTAGTTATTATAATTTTCCAATAATTTTGCTATCAGAAGTGGAAATATTGGGAGGCACTGGAAAGAATCCCTGGGTTCCATGCATTGTCCTTCCCACTCCCATTTTGTTGCTACAAACTTGCTCCCTCTTTGGCAATCAGGATCGATCACCCCAGTCAGAAAGTGTCCCCTCTCTTTCACTGCTGACACAATAGCATAAGGAACTCAAAATAGCCATGCAGTAGTCTCAGACTTCCAATTCAGTGAAATCATTGTTGTGTCCCTTAGTGAAGCATTCCTGAAAGACCTCTGTAGAATACAAAATTGGGAAGAACAGGAATCAAATAATCTGATTGGGTATAATACTGGAAGAAGCCACTCCTGCTATTCTGCTTATGGGAGAAATAGCACCCTATTTGTCGCTGATTCAAAGTTTGTACTATAGCCTGTAAGGGATAAACCAAACATTTCAGAATATGGTCTTATAACTGGTCTTGTAACTGAATTTTCAGTAAGTTGTGCTATTGTTCTATCAGACCAGTCATTTCTAGGTGACAGTGTGCTTGGTTGTATCCCCTTAGCCACAGATCACCAGAAACACAAGGGTAAGTTTATTAGCTTGTTCCTGCAAGGGAGAACACACACACTGGGGAGCCATAGGGGGTGTTATAAATGGGTGAATCAAGGATGTTTTATAAGATTTGAAGGGGAGTTAGCCATTGAATGGTCTTGTCAAGGATTAGTAAGAATTTGTAAACTAGTCAAATTGCTGGGACAGTCAGTGGTCTTATCTTTAACACAGGAATCCACTGGTCCCCTGGTCTTATCTTGGAGCCCAGGGATCTAAATGAGGTATGTTAAAATGGCATGAGTTTAAATTACTTGTCTTGCATGTTATGGTTTAGGATAGTTTATCTGTTTTGTGAGCGCTGCTACAGTTTTGCAAATTGTATTCTCTGCTTCAATTTTCAGATATCCCCTCACAGTTACCATCTGGGCTTTTTTTTTTTTTTTTTTAAACTTCATCAGACTCCCTTTCAAAAAGATGAACTGATGGACTGTTGTCTTCTGAGGATGTGATCCATCCAGATTGGCACAGTTCTTTGAGATGTCACTATTGTGTATTGAGCTTAGAACGGTAGTTGTTTTTCATCTCTTTCATTGTCAGGTTTCCTTGTTCTCCTTGTTGGAGGATCACTGGTTGAGTTACATTCCATGGCAGCAACTGTACGGCAACAATTAAGACCCTGGAGGTCATGTGTTTGGTTTCTGCAACAAAAATACTAAGAAAAAGATTATTATTAAGGCTCACATGATACTTCAAAAACAAAATACTAGACTTCCACATTTGAGCCATGAAGACATGTCTCATAATTTGTAATCAAGTGATATTGCCGCTTCGCTTGGTTATGGATTACTCAAGTTTGCCAGTGTTTGAATAATCAGTCCTGTACCAATAACTGACATGGGTGAGGACCTTAAGAGTATCGTGATTGAAGGCCAGGGATGCCTACAAACTGTTTAGGACCTTAAACCAACTAGGAGGGAAGAAAATAACCCAAGAGTTAAAGACTAAAAATATGCAAAGGAGTAAGAGGTAACCAGAGGCAGTTGGAGGGTCTTGGTCTGATGGTCTTGGCTGAAATGAGTCTATTTCTACTAGTCTTTTCTTCTAAAGTTCAAGAGACAGAGAAGCTTGCACTGCACTCTGTACTTACTTGATTTTTTCTTACTCTGAGCCCACTCAAAATTTGCAGGCTTAGAGATTATTTGGTAAATGGGTCAGAGATGCGCATACAAATGTGGTGTATATTTTCCTCTAACTCGACATTCCCAGGTTTAATACCAAGAGACAAAAGCTTAAAAATCAGCGCAGTATTTAACCTTCTTGGACCTTAACATTTTTAGCGAGAGAAGAACATTTCATAAAGCTGGACTCTAAATATGCCAAGATGAAGAAGTCTGTTGCCTTTTAATTCTATTATAATAAGCATGTTAAAAATGATTGCTCTCAGCACATGCTAACGATATGAAATCCTTTATATGCATTATGTCATTCAATGCTGACCAGACTACAAGGAAGTAAAATTTGGCAAAATTTCAAGTTTATCCTTAATGATCCTTGACTCTCTTGGAGATACAGATCCACAATTCACAAGCTCAAACTAACATCTTCGCTGAAGCTCAGTGAGAATTTCAAGAATTCCTCAAGGCTGGTGGTCTGAAACTACTTACATCAGAATCACTTCATGAGCTTAGTGAATATGTAGACTTTTAGGTTCCAAGCTCTGATTTCCCTAGGGGTATTTTTGAGGATGGGAGCCTGGAATATTCAATTCCTCAATCTTCCTACATGATTCTTATGCACAGTAAAATTTCGGAGCCACTATTTTATCTACACCCATTAATTTCAGATTTCTATTGGGCATGTTAATTTTTCAAAAGAAATCTCCCAAATAATCTAGTGCAATACTTAGGGAATTTTGTAATAATTAAGTTCTTAACAAAGTCTTTGACCTCTTGTGCTAATTTATGACACCTTAATAAAACAGCTGTTTGAGGAAATATCCAATATGCCAGATAATGGTCCACCAGATTTGTGAAGTGTGGGCTCCTAAAAACAAAAAAAACAAAAAAACATGGAAGGAGAATTTGCAGAAAAGAAATTTTAGAACTTAAAGGAATACAGAGGTTGGAAGATTAAAATCTTCTGTGAAACTACTCTTTTATGCATTCTGTCTGTGAACACAAATTAAAATAATAAAGATATATGACTACGTAAAGAGACTATCATTGGATGTTTTACATGTCTCATATTAATAGTTCAGTCTGGGTTCTCTCTGCTGTAAGAGGCAGATAGCCAATCAAACTGCCTTGACTTAAAACGCTTTTTTCAGTTGGCCCATATAATTGCAAAGTCAAGTTGGTAGGCTCAGTTGGATCCAGGTGCACACAAGAGGACTTCAGGAATCTGTGTCCCTCCCATATGTCTTGTGCATTATCATTATTTGAACAAGACTTGCCCAGTAGTGCAAAAAGTTGGTAACCACCAAGGTCAGGCTTGGAACACCTTGGCTTGGCAATTTCTGGGAAGAATCCTTCTCTTTCTCAGTAATCCCAATAAAAATCTTATGGTTGGTAGACTTCCCACACACATTGATCAGAGGGATGCAGAACTTTTAATGTCCAGATCTGTCTGGGTCATGGGTCTAGGCTGCAAGTGGTTTGCTCTGAGATGGTGGGGGAGGGTGAACATCAGGGAGCTCTTTTCAAAAAAGAAATATCTATCATGGGCAGATGTGGACCACAGCAATAGTGTGTAAATTGAATAGTGTACAATTGGTTTCCATTAACTGTCTTAAGCAACTTCAAGAAAATCTTCAGAATCTTCTTTAAACTTTCAATACGATGCTTGTTAAGTTTGTTAGCCTTTGCTATGGATAGTCTTTATACAAAGGCATTTCTCCTTCCTCCCTCCCTCCCTCACTCTCTTCCTTCCTTCCTTCCTTCCTTTCTATTCCCTCTTCCTTCCTTCCTTTTCTCTCTTTCCTCCTTCCTTCTTCCCTCCCTCCCTTCCTTTCCTTTTTTTATTTCCTTCCTTCCTTTCCTGTTCTTTGACTTTTTTCAAATAATCAATGCCTTTCTAACTTTTAAAAAATATTTTATTTGTTTATTTGAAAGAGAGAGAGAAAGAGAGCACAAGCAGGCAGAGTGGTAGGCTGAGGTAGAGGGAGAAGCAGGCTCTCTGTTGAGCAGGGAACCTGTTGCAGGGCTCAACCCCAGGACTCTGGGATCATGACCTGAGCCGAAGGCAGCTGCTTAACCAACTGAGCCACCCAGGCACCCCTGCCTTTCTAATTTTTGACTTAGTCTTAATTTTTCTCCTCATTCTGGGTCCAGAGATAAAGAATAACCAGAAATCTTAGCTTACAAAAACTTTTACTTAGCTTTGATTTAACTTATTTGGCAAAACTGGTAAGGTATATCTTACACCCTGTCTCTGTACAGAGAATCATATATATTTAATCATAAGGACAGTGTTGTACTATTTAAGCCCACAGTCCCTGGAGTCAGACTGCCTGGGTTTAAATTATGTCTTTGCCATTTGCTAGGTGTGACCTCAGCACATTTCCAACCTTTCTATGACTCAGCATCTTCATCTCTAGAATGAGGCTAACAGTGCCACTCCAATGGCATTGCAGGAAGATGGATCACGTGATCTGAGCTCTGTGGTGCATGGGAAAGGCTCAGCAAGTGTTGGCAGAAGCCCGGATTCATGCTGAAGCTCAGTACATCTGCCACTACTTTTACTAGTTTCCCATTTGCTTGCCTCTGTAGACATGCATGTGTAGCTCCAAGTATCAAGTCTTCCTCTCAAAATTCTTCTCTGCAAAAGATCTTCCCTGTAAGACGCTCTACTGCATGTACTTTATGTCTGCCATTACTTTACTTTCCTCTTCTATTTCCAGCTCTCGGGTTCCCCCCACCCCTTTTCTCAAGACTGCTCAGAAACCTGACTCAGCAGTCTCCTCTATGCAACTGAAATTCTTGACTTTATTGAAAAAGGTGTATAAAAGTAAATCCACACGAGCAAAATTTCAGTGAGATCAACGCCAGGCAGGGGAAGAATTTGTGCTGCGGTGCATTGGTTCTTACATAACATTTCACAAATCTTGACTGCCACGGACCTGTGGCTGGAAGAGAGTTAGTTAATGCAGATGCAGTGGGAGGTGAAAGCTAAAAGCTTCAGGGACTCTGCTCTTAAGGAGAGGAAAATTTTGCATCCCATTATTGTATAGTTGAGTTTAACACAAATTAAAACCATTTTTAAAAAAAGATCTGATTTTGAAAACCTTTAGAAGATTTATTTATTTACGAGAGAGGGAGAGTGTGTGAGTCAGCCTGGGGTTGGGGAGTGCAGAGGGAGAGAGAGAATCTCAAGTAAGCTGTGTGCTGAGTACAGAGCCCAACACAGGGCTTCGGCCCAGGACCCTGAGATCACGACCTGAGCTGAAATCAAGAATCAGACACTTAACCAAGTGAGCCACCCAGATGCCCCTCATTTGAAAATCTTTCTACATTTATTGTTTTCTCTGCATCTAATGAATCTGCTGAAGAGGAGGAAGGTAATCATAATTTTAACAAATAATTATTATATGCTTAACATGTGCCAGGCTCAGTTCCACCAGTTGCACAAATCATTTAACTTTGCCACACTACTGATTCCCACTGTGCAGATGAAGAACAAGAGTTTTGGTGAGGCAGTTTCTTGTCTGAGGTCATGCAACTTCTAAGTATGGATTTTGCATAATAACTATACAGAGGGGAGTATTTGCTTGTTAGGCATATACTTAAAAGACAAATCAGAAAACTACCAAATAAAATGATGTGGTATTAGGATGGCTCTTTGCTTTTATTAATCATTGCAGTCATCTACAAGATCCCTCATTTTGAAAACCTCAGTTTTTTTAAGCCTCTCATAATGCGGTAATTCTACTTCTCTCCCATCTATCATTTCATTCTTTTGGGTTTTTTTTCATTGATTTATTCTATAAACATTTATTGAGAATCCACTCTATTGGAAATCACATAAGACTGAGATAAATAAAAGATCCTTATTATCTCAGGAAAAGTAGGTTACTTTAACTTTATGGATGGTCACCTCTGGGAATTTTAAGTCGTTCTTCATTAAATATAAATAAATATATAAAAATATATATAAATATTTATTTATATAAATAAATATATTATATATTATATTATATATTATAAATAAAATTATATATGTGTGTGTGTGTGTGTGTGTGTGTGTGTGTATATACATACATACATGTATATATATGGGGGGGAGAGAGAGGTGGGGAAGGGCAGAGAGAAAGAGAGAATCTTAAGCAGATTCCACACCCAGTACAGAATCCAAGATGGAGCTCAATCTTAAGACCCTGAGATCATGACCTGAGCCAAAATCGAGTCAGACACTTAACAGAATGAGCCACCTAGGCACGTCTCATTAAATATATTTTTAAAAAGTTTTTTGGATGATATTGACAGGAAGCCTAGGATAAAAAGCAGGCAAAATTTTTACCAGCACTTCATGACAAAGTGTTCTGGGGATAAGAAAATGTCTTTTGGGAGGAGCTTTTTCTTCATTCTGCCTTATACTTTGTCTACTTTGCACACATTCGTAATTTGCTGTCAAAGAAATCTGCTAATGCACTAATAGGTAAAGAAAAAGCTGAAGTTGTTAACCACCTGTTGTTTTAGAATCATAAAACATTTTTCTCTCAGTGGTATTGCCTTTAAGTTTGAGCTGACTGTCAAAGAGATAAGAGTTTTCAAGATGGCCTCTAAAATTTCCAATGTTATTATATACACTTGGTAAAAATAATTTAGATGAGTGTCTTTATTGTTGTTCACTTGTATGTTTCAAAATTTTCTCTATTAAAATAATGCCATAGAGTAATGATTCACTATAATAGACATTGGTCAATACTTACTTCTTAGGATTGTGTACAACAGTATTCAGAAAGACAAAAATTCTAAAAAGTAGATCGACTTGATGATATAAACTATCTTATTTCTATTAATACTGTGCATTCTTGTTTTTGACTGTTTATACCTCACTTCTGATGGAATTCTTAGTAAAACAAAACAAAACAAAACAGGACATCCCATATCTTTAATAAGACTGGAGAGGAAGCATTTCTCAGTTCCTTATGAAGGTACCTGGACCTGAAGGCATAGAAGCTTTCTAAGCAGGAAGCTGGAACATTTGGTCCAGGATGTGGTGGACTATGGAGTTTTGGCTCTAGAAGTGAAAATTGTGAGCCCTGGAAACAAAGAATCCAATTCTCATGAAAGAAAATCATAGTTTAAACTACTAAAAGATAAAGGTTTGCTGGTTGTCAGTTTCATTTATTACTGGTTTCGGGAAGCTATGTTAAATTTGTCCATGTTTTAAAATTTGGAAACAACAGTCAAATTAAACTTCAGGTTTAAAAGCATCCCCTCCCCTCAAGATAATCCTTTAAAAAAATATATGACTTTGTGTTTTTCCTATGGGCAAAACATGAAAACCTAACACAGAGTAAAGCTAGAATACACGCCGTTTAGATTTCATGCTGCTATCTTCATCTTTGACTAGAGGTTAATGATTTGAACATATTTTCTGGTTATTTAATAAGACCCACAAACCAAGATGAAGTTGTATGATATCAACTTGAAAAACTCAGATTGTTTGGTGTAAATCACCTGATTGCACTGACCGAGTTGGAAAATGGTTCCCTTGGCCAAGCAGCAGAGCTAGTTACTGAGAAGGAAACAAGGCATTACTCCATAGAATGTGCTAACATGCTATTTCTCAGTCTTAAAAAGTATGCTTAGTGATTAAAAACTGAGGCCATGTGGGAGATGAGCAGGATTTTTCTGTTCTGGGTTTTGGTGTTTCTTCTCCCACTGTGTATTCATGGTGTCAGTTCTGGTCAGTAATTTGAACATCGCCAAAATTCAAATTTCTATATCAGTGGCTTTTAGCCCAACATATTTACACCTCAAATGCGCAGAGGCATTTTAAATATTTCATCAAGGTTTTGACAACAGGAAGACTGAATGCCTTTTAGTGTTAAAGATATCTTTAAGTTTCTCATTTCCTCTTCCTGATGCGTTCACCTTCAATATTTCTTTAGTATCAACAGATTTCTGAACAACTCTCCAATAGCATTCCATTTGAAACAGAATTGATTTTGTTTTGAGGCAGCTGACATTAGGAGCTAAGTGCATATTTCGAGTTCCTTTTCTTAAAAAATGAACACACTGAGTATTTAACCTATTTGGCGGTGGGGAAAAAAAAATACAGACCTTTGGCCCTAAGCTTAAAAAAACCCAATAAGAGCCCAAGAGTTAGCAGTTTGGGAAGCAGTGAAGAATGTAATTAAAAAACAACTCTAGAATCCTTAGATTGCATTGGATAATCTTGCAGGGTTTCTGAGGGTCAGTGTCACAAGACATCTAATCCAATCACCCATTTTGGATTTGAATCCCATTATATCCATGCCAGGTGGTCACCCTGATGTACAATCCCTTATCATTTGGGGACAGGTAACTTAACACACCCCGAAGTACATCTCCTTCATTCTGGTCACAAGGAAGATTTTCATTATGTGAACTCAGAATCTATCTCATGGTCATTTTTACTGATTGGTTCTGGAGAAATCAATGGGGGGGTCACACAGAATAAGTTCTAAATTTCATTTGACAGATCACTAAACTTCTAAAGACAGACTGACACCTCCGATTGGATCAACAGTTCCTGCGTTCTAGGTCTGTTGAACAGACTCCAATTTGCTTATGGCGCCCAGTCTCAAACCCATGCTCCAGTTACAGCCTGAGCAGAATAGAGCCGGTCAGGACTTTCATCAACCTCATTTCAGGCAGAGGGATTCTAATTAAATAAAGCCCTAAATGACATGCACTCCTTTGGTAAGTCTGTTCTACAACTGAACTCTATTAAATGTTATATCAACTACTAAATCTTTCTCATAACTATTTACTAGGTAACACTACTACCGGTACTCCCCCACACCCGACACTCATAACAACTCATATTGTTTCTGTTACTCTCTGCCAGGGATATTCAACTGCTTTACGTATATGAGCTCATGTAAGCTACTATGAGTTAGCTCTTAGTATTATTCCCTTTTACTGATGCAGGAAGTGAGGGAGTTAAAAGAGTTGAAGTAGCTTACTGAAATTTATCAGTTAATTGATGGCAGAACTAGAGAATGAACTCAATGATCTTTAGTTACCTGTATGGAACATCGCAGGATTAGTTGGCTTTTCTGCACTCAAGGAAAAGGCTAGTCACATACGTCCATTATATCAGTTTTTATTGGCTTATCACTCTGATTGATCCAGATTTACATGGACTCTGGGCTGGCATCTGATGCATTCACTCTTACCCTAGCTATTAGCTTGTTTTCTAAATCTTATCCAAGATACTTTTAAAAATGTAATACTGGGGGCACCTGGGTGGCTCAGTGGGTTAAAGCCTCTGCCTTTGGCTCAGGTCAGATCCCAGGGTCCTGGGTTTGAGCCCTGCATTGGGCTCTCCGCTCGGCGGGGGGCCTGCTTACCTTCCTCTCTCTCTGCCTGCCTCTCTGCCTACTTCTAATCTCCACCTGTCAAATAAATAAATAAAATCTTAAAAAAAAAAAATGTAATACTGGCCAGGGCCGAACTAAGACAGACCCTCTCGTGTGTCATGCAGAACCATGTCTAGGTTGACACCTACCCATTAATCAACAACTTTGGATAGAAGTGTTCAACCATGTATGTGGTCTTATAATTATACTATTTTTCTAGCTGAAGTTTTCTTAACTCTAATGTCACAAAACACTGAATTGTTATAATCAACTGTGAGATGTTTCATAACTAATTTGTTTCTTAAAAAAATAGAGTAGATTAAAAATTACTACCAAATTAAAGCCACTCTCATTCACTGCCATTTTGTCAAACTTTCTTGAGTATGATAAATAAGGTAGGGGTTATAGCTAGCATGAGAATAAGAGAGGATATGTCCTTGGGAGAGTGACAAATAGAAAACTCAACTCTCAAATGTGTAATGGTAGAAAATAAGATGATAAATGTTGCTCTGGTCCACATTTTCCCATCTTGGTTATAAGGATTTAATGACAAACTTTGTCAAATTCATTTTGAGAATTTCCTCTCTCCATTCCTGTGGCCATGACCTTGTATCAGGTTCTTATACCCTCCTTCAAAGAGTATTAGAATGGATTTTTCAACTTTTTATTCTGAAAAAATTTCAAACACATAGAAAAATGGAAAGAATAGTTATAATGAACATCCACATACCAACCCAGATTTAACATTTCATCTTATTAGTTTCATCTGTATATATACGTATATATTTTGTTCTCTCAACTACTTGCAAATAAGTCGCAAGCACCATGACAATTCCCTCCTGGGACCAGTCATCTGCTTGCTTTATCCATTAATGCTCTTCCTCTGAATTGTTCTGTATCTCAGAGACCCAGTGCCTCTAAAGTAGGTTTCCCATACTCTCTGGTGACTGGGTTCTTCTTAGGTTTTGGCTAAAGGGAAGCATTGGCTGGAGATAAGATGGCAAGGAGAGAAAAGAAGATGGGATATTTCTACTGCTCTTGCTGTGTTTTGGGAAGTTTGTTTATCAAACAGCCCCTTTCTCCATGGTCCAAGCTTCCACTGGTAAGTCCCTGTCAATTCCCACTGGACAGCCCTGGCCCCTGGGCTCCGATAACACCACCTCCTCCCATTGTTCCTCCAACTCAAATGGTAGCAGTGGCTTTCTGCTTTTGTTACTACCTGGATTCCCTCTTTTTAAATCTTTTTTGCCCTTTCAACTCTGCCAACACCTTTTTAACCAAGCCCCTGTATTGAATTCCTTTTTTTGAACTCTTTCTAGTGAGTTCATTCGTTCTTTCTTTCTTTCTCTCTTTTCTTCCTTCCTTTCTTCTCTTTTCTTTTCTTTCCTTTAAGGTGTACACTTTATTGACTGGATTCAAGTCAGTGTACAGTGTACAGGTAACTTCACTCCCAGGGAGACCAAAAGCCTTCATCATACACCTCAAGTTGGGGAGATAGAGAGGACCATGATGGCAGACCATTCAAAATAAAACAAAAAAGAGTAAGTGTTAAGGTAAAGATTTAAAAAAAATGGACTACTACATAATTTATACAAAAGCAATGCCATCACCCTCTCCTATGTAGACTCTGGGGAGGACTGGCCCTTCTCTTTAGGGAGAATGCAGCTGCTTTTGGGAAGACAAGGGACTTCCTGTAACAATGCATCTCATGATACTTGGAATGACTATTAAAAAAAGAGGAACATACAATCAGTCCTCTGCCACATTGTAGAACTTTTGGGATACTTGTTCCAACCAACTGCTGTCACCTTTACTGTTCCAGCTTTTAAATCCTGAGTCAAATGCCAAAAAACAAAACAAACACGACCCCCAATCCAAAATCAAAACCAAAACAAAACAAATTAAAATAAGCAAACGAACAAAGAAAGCCATGCCAACCTCATCTCGTTTTCTGCACAAGTTAAGTTTTGTAAAAAAAAGGGTGTAAGGCAATGAGTCCACCTGCAGTGGATGATGGAGGGGTGGGACTCGTTGTACTCCTGTTTGCTTCCTAATCTGCATCTGCTGGAAGGTGGACAGTGAGGCCAGGATGGAACCACCAATCCACACAGAGTACTTGTACTAGGCTGTGTGATGATCTTGATCTTCATTGTGTTGGGCGACAGGGCGGCGGTCTCTTGCATCTTATCAGCAATGCCGGGGGATATGGTGGTGCCCCCTGATAGCCCCATGTTGATTTTGAGGTCCTTGTGGTTGTCAACGTCACACTTCATGTTGGAGTTGAAAGTAGTTTTGAGGATATCACAGGATTCCGTGTCCAGGAAGGAAGTCTGGAAGAGTACCTTGGGGCAGTAGAACCGATGGTGATGCCAATGGTGATGGCCTGCACATCTGTCAGCTCACAGCTTCTCCAGGGAGAGGCTGGAGGCTGTGGTGGCCATCTCATGCTCAAAGTCCTGGGTGACATAACACATCTTCTTCTTGATGTCACACATTATTTCCCAGCAGTGGTGGTGAGCATGTAGTCACTCAGCAGCTTGCGGGACTCCTCAGAGGCCACAAGCAGCTTGTTATAGAAGGTGTGGTGCCAGATCTTTTCCATGTCATGTTCGGTGGGGTACTTCAGGGTCAGGATGCCCCTCTTGCTCTGGGTCTCATTGCCCATATGGGAGTCCTTCTGGCCCATGCCTACCATAACGACCTGGGGCCAGGTTTGCCCCATGATAGTGGGGAAGGCTGCCTGGGGGGTGTTGTGATTGGCAAAGTCGGCCTTGCATGTATGGGAGCTGTTGTTGACCCTGAGTGCAACATATCTTCATCCATGGTGAAGTGGTGGTAGTGCAGACCCATGAGAGCTAGGTGGCCTTTGTTTGCAGGAAGGACGCAGTCTCTGGGGTGACAAGTTCTGTTTCCTTGATTCTGAATAGCATAGCCTTTAAATTTCATTGACATCTTTCTTCTAAAACTAAATATTCTTTATCAACCTCAACACCATTATCACTTAGGGGAAGTAATAATATCTTCCTAATATCATCTAATACTCTGGTTCCTATTAATGTTTCCTTACTTGTCTCCAAAATGCTTTTTATAGTGATTTCTTCAAAGTAATGCAATCAATGTTGTCATTTTTTGATTATTATGTCTTTTATTTTTAAAGATTTTATTTATTTATTTGACAGAGATCACAGGAGATCACAGGTAGGCAGAGAGGCAGGCAGAGAGAGAGGGGAAGCAGGCTCCCCGCTGAGCAGAGAACCCAATGCAGGGCTCGATCACAGTACCCTGAGATCATGACCTGAGTCAAAGACAGAGGCTTAACCCACTGAGCCACCCAGGTGCCCCTATGTCTTTTCTTTTATTTTTTAAAGCTTCTCTTAATCTGGAACAATTCCAGGATTTTTTTTTTCTTTCTCAATAACATTGACTTTTTTAGGGCCCAAAGTTGTCTTCTAGAATTTTCCACATTCTAGATTTTTTCTGATTTTTTTCCCTCTTGGTGCTGCTGGACTTACTCCTAAACTTCATACATTATCTCATAATCTGGAAGTTAGGTATAAAAGCTTGACCTACCTCAAGTCAAAATTTTTTGGCAAGAATGCTTTTTAGATGTTATTTATTTCATATTGTGTCATACCAGGAAACAACATGAGTAAAATATTTAATCACTTAGGTAAGATTATGACTATTAGATCTTTTTTTAATGACTACTAAATCTTATAAGCAGTCAATAATAAGGGCAGTTACCACTTTTGCATTTGCTTTTGGCAATTTTGTAGCCCTGTATGATAACTAACTGAATGTTAGTATTATATTTCTATGACATTTTAAGCTTATGTTTTATATGTATAGCTTAGTGACCTATGTGATTTCTACAGAATGCTATCTTGCAAATTGTACATGTTCTGTGAATATTCATGAAATGAATGGCTGGCCATGAGTTTTATAGCAGTGTGATTGCTTGCTCTTATATCCTAGTTCTTCTTTTACCGATCTCTTTTTTTGCTAATCTCCTTTACTCTTAGCCTTTATATCCAGCAAAAAACAAAAAATGAAATAGGAGTAGTTAGAGCTAAAGTCAACATTTTTTCTGCCCATTTATATTCATTGACTCAATATGCTTGAAAATGAACTCATCATCTTTCCTACCAAACTTGCTCTTCTCCCTTTATTGCTTAATATGGTGCTTAGCATCATTCAATGGCACCAATTCCCAGTTGAGCATGCATCATTGACCCCTGACTGTTACTCACACCCCTTATCCAATTTTTCCTCAAGGTGTGTCCATTCTGCCTTCCTGGCTGTGTCTTTCTCAATAACTTGAATCCTAACCCCATTACTCAAGTTCAGTTTTTCACCAACCCTTAAATAAACTACTTCAGAAACTGCCCTCCCAGCTTCCAGGCCCACACCCTCAAATCTTTCTTCTACATTACTTCCAGAAAGTTCATTCTGATATGCATATTTTCTCATTTCATTTTCCTGCTCTCCATCACCTACAGATGCAAGGCCCTCCATGTCAAGGTGCTGTTCAGCTCTCTAGTGTCTCATCTTGAGGTTCTGCTTCGTGCATCCTGACCCCCTACACTAGCCCTCACATGTCACAACTCTACAACAGGCTATGCTTGTTTATCGACACACTTGTATCTGCATTGTTTTCACCTGGTTACCTCTGCTGATGCTTCAGTCTCAGCTAAAGATTTGTCTTTATGTGAATCCTTCTGTGATGCTGACAAAGTATTCTTGAATCCCAGTACCTAGCTCGGTGCTGGTACAAGGAAGTGAGCCGTAATTTCCTCCAGCCCACTGAAGGGGGTACTCAGCCACACTTCTCCCTCCAACCCTCCAAAGGCTTTCCCTGATCCACCCTTCCTCCTAAATTAGCCTCCATCCCCATTAATTACTCTCTCTCGCAAAATTTTCCTGATTTGTCTAGACTCATGATGGCTACATGGAAATATAAAGATACTAAAAATATAATAAAACATATCACAAAGGTGAAGACTCAAGGCTTGAAGCAGAGATCCTCAGGCCAGCATCAGGGCTCTGGCCTAGACCCATAAAGAAAGGCTGGGGACAGAAGTCTAATGAGGTCACAGAAATGATCAGGCCAGGGTATGTCAAGTCAAGAGCCAAGATCCAAATCAGGACATAGGAACCACAGCAGGGCTAAAGCCTGGAAAAAGTAGCCACAAGAATCTCACTGTGTTGTTCTTTTAATCTCATCTTTGGGACTGGGAGGTCAATGATGAGTCTAGAAGTTTGTAGTTTGTGACATCACAAAATAGGCCTGATAATAGTTGTATAAGAAGGAAGAGTGGGCATCAGCCTTAAATTGTGGTACATTAAGTAAGCATTTCTTTTTCTTGAATGAATCACTCTGTGTTTTTCTGCATCATTTTCTGCATCATAGGCAAATGAAAAACAGGGACCTAAGAAAGAATAAAAATAAACCAATGTTGAATTTTAACAAGGCCAATTCAGAAGAATGCAAATACTACTGCATGAATCTGGGTAGGAGAAGAAAAAATGTCTTAAAAGATGATTATACAAAGAATGATAAAAATAGCAGTAGAATGTATGGGAAAAATGTTACCCATGAAAAAGAAAAAAAAAAGCACTATCTCTTAACTTCCTTACTTGTTTGGTATTTGGTAATCATGTCACTTTTCTTCCTAAAATCTTCCAATGCTTTCCTAATGCATTTGGACCAAAACCCACAATCCTTAGTATGACCTGCAAAGTCCTGGGCTCTGGCTCCTGCTGACATTTCCAGCTGCATCTCACACCTCTCTTGTCTGTCACTGGGTTCTAAGCACATAGGCCTTTCTACTGGTTTCCAAAGACATCAAGTCCCTTCTTTCCTTAGGGCCTTTTGCAGATATTTCACCTCTTTCCTGGCATGGTCCCTCTGCCCCTGATTTGGTGCCAGCTTCTCCCGGCTATACTTCTCCCCACAGCCCTCAAAAGACTTTCCCTGATCCCTCTTTCCATCTAAATTAGCCTCTATCCCCATTAATCTCTCTCTTAGCAAAATTTTCCTTTATTGTGCTAATCAAAATTTGCAATCATTGGTTCATCTGGGAGGTCATTTATTTGATATTTGAGAGCTTCAGAAGTGTAGGAACCATGCCTTTTTTGCTTACAGCTAGACAGTAGGAACTCCACAGTTAAGTATCAATTGAAAGAAGACAGAAAGGGAAGATGAAAAAATGGACTTGGTGCAATCATCTTTGCGGCACAGGCTCCTATTATCCCTCAATCTCTCTCACTATTATCTTTTCTTCATTAGTAATAGAGTCTCAATTTTGACTCAAACACACACTTGACCAGAAAAAGACTACATTTTCCCAGACTCCTTTGCAGCATGTTATAAGTCTGTGACTAAGTACTGGTTAACAGGATCTAAGGGGAAGTAACATTTGCAACTAATGATAAAGATCTTTGGAGGGGAGTTGTACGTCTCATCCTTTGACCTCTCATACTTTCTATTGGTTGGAGTAAAGACATGATGGTTGGAATGCCTGCAGCCAAAGTGACATGAGGTGGCATGCAAAGAGTAACATAGCATGAAGTAGGAGGACCAGGATCCCCAAGGATTTTGTGGAACAGAGCTGCCGTATTAGGTTGGGACTATGGAACTGTGACAGCTGTACCTTATCCTAATGGGTAAGCACAGGTAAGGTGCTGTGGCACAGGGAATGGGGCTTAAGGAAATCTGAGTGGAGTTTTGAGAACATTGACATTAAAAGGTGGAAGGACATTCCATGGATAACACACTCCATTCATATATGCACTAAGTAATGAAGTAGCATGGCATATTTAGTTAATGATAATTGGAACTCTAGGATCATCAATATACAATAGCTAGAGCAAGAGCGGGTTATAAATAAACAGTTTACAAAACCAGATTATAAACACATAGAAGATTGAAATTGTGGCAGAGACTACTTCCAAAATCCATGCTCCCCATCCTCCCCAACTCTGGTGTGATTATTCATAATTATGAAATATTTCCACTTCTCCTCCTTTTGTTTTTGTTGTTGTTGTGTGTTTTTTGTTTTGTTTTGTTTTGTTTTGTTTTTCTAGTGGGGGGAGGGAGGAGCAGAGGGAGAAGGAGAAAGAGAATCTTAAGCAGGCTCCAGGCCCTCTCCAGTGTAGAGCCAGACACATGGCTCAATCTTACGATCCTGAGATCATGACCCAAGCTGAAATCAAGAGTTAGACGCTTAACCCACTGAGCCACCCTGGCATCCCTCTCCTTTTGATAAATGATAAAATTGCACTTTTTCTGTCCCTTTGTAGGTAGATTCACTATGTGACTTGCTTTGGCCAATAAAATGTAAATTTTAAGAACTAGAGTAAGATTCATGCTCTCTCTCTCTGTCTCTATTATGATGACTGGAAATGTTTCTGATAGTGGTTTTGGGTTTCAGAGTGAAAACATTGGGTTTCAGAGTGAAAACACCATGGATCAGAGCCCTAACAATCCAGGTTGGTTATGTCCTGTGAGAGGAAAATAAGCCTTTGTTGTTTTAAGCCTTGAAGATTTTGATTGTTACTGCCGTTTTATTTAGAGTGGCAGTGTACTTAGATGAAATAAGCTTTCCCAGGCTCTTTTGCAGTTAGATGTTGTCAGATAACCATTTGCTGCAAGACCCAGTACAAGGATTGTCTTTAACTCCTGGGAAGACTGCATAAAGGAAGTCCATAACTGGCGAGGACCCTTTTTGCCCTTCTACTTGTCCTTTTTATTGTCATCTGGAATTCAGGCAACAATCTCTGACATTCAGAGAAGAGACCATGAAGCAATGCAATTTCTTACAAAACTAAACATGTGACTACTATAAAATCCAGTAATATCCTCTTGGACATTTATCCTAGAGAAATGAAAACTTACATTCATGCGAACACCTGTCCATGAATGCTCAAAGCTGTTTTATTCATAATAGTAGAAAACTAAAAACAACCTAGAATTTCAACAGGTGAATGGTTAACCAAATGGCACACACAGTCTATACCGTGGAATACCACTTAGCAATACAAAGTAAACAAGCTCTTGATACATGAGACGTGCAACAAGCTAGGCGACTCTTCAGAGAATTCTGCCAAGTGATAAACCCCAAATGTAACCTACTACATGATTCCATTTATACAACATTCTCAAAGTGATAAAATTGTATATACAGGGAACAGATTAGCATTGCAACTTGTGCTGATGAAAATGTTCTCTATCTTTACTATTATTACTGTCAATATCCTGGTGTGAGATTCTACTATAGATTTACAAGATGTCACCATTGGGGAGAACTGGGTAAAGGGCATATAAGATCTCTCTGTATTAGTTTTTACAATTGCATGTGAATCTAAAATTATCTCAAAAATTTTCATTAAAAAAACAAAAAGAGTTCAGAAAGAAAAAAAAAAAACCCACAGAATTCAGATTTCTCCCAGATGAGTTAAAAAAAGATGAGTTAGGCTGGAGTCTTTGGGCTATTGATGGTTGGGGGATTCCTAACAGGAAGTGGGGTGAAATGTTGGTGGTGAGAGCTGAGGAGGGGTGAGGAGGGTTAGCAGGAGTGGGTCCTCAGAGCAGGGCAAGGGGGAAGCACTTATAGTCCTTTGAAGGGCTCACAAGGATGCCCTCTGATAGAGTCAGAGGATTTTGAGGTAAGTTCAGCCAGAAAAGGGGTGAGAGCCAGCAGACAGAGGATCTCACGAGCAGCTAATTGTAAGAGAGGCCCTCATCCCTTGTCAATTCCCACAGCAGAAGAGCTGGTGTAAGATTCTCAATCTGGGCGGCTCATTACTATCACCTGGGAGCTTTTGAAAGTATTGCTACCCAGACCTCACCCCCAAACACCTCACCTAGAGTCTGATGGATTCTAAGACCCATGTTACACTACCTCCCAAAGACATGGTACAGGGCACCTCCCTTACAAAACCCCTCTCCCATTTAGGTACCAGTCACCTATCAAAGATCAACGGTGAGACAGAACCCAAGGTCTGCCTTCAAGACCAAGCCACTAGCCATGGGTTGCTGTGGCTTCTCTGCACTGAGTGGAGACATATGACAACACAGACAGAGGCAAGCAGGAGAGATTACAAAGTAAATTTAAGAGATCGCAAGAAAAACATGATAAATGAAACTCATACAGTGGGGAACGGGAGGATCGCCTGGAGGCTTGAAGGGCTTAGTTTGCATGTGCACAAGGAATGAGTTATTAGTGATAGCAACAATAGGGCTTTCTCAGAAATGGAAGATGCTTTTTACTAAACATCACTTAGAACAAATCTCATATCATACCTTAATGTTTACAAAGGAGACAGAGGGAGAGAGGGCAGGAAAGAACAGATTTCCCAGGGGAGGAAATTGCAACGAGAACAAGTAATCTGGATCAAGCCAGAGCATGTTTGAACAAAAAGAATACCCGAGGACAGAGGAAACTCTAAGGATAAGATAGGATTTTACATAGCAGGAGCCCCAAACTAGATTGATTTTCAACTATTTTATTTTATTTATTAAAAAAAATTTTTTTTAAGATTTTATTTATTTATTTGACAGACAGAGATCACAAGTAGGCAGAGAGGCAGGCAGAGAGAGAAAGGGGGAAGCAGGCTCCCTGCCAAGCAGAGAGCCTGATGCGGGGCTCCATCCCAGGACCCTGGGATCATGACCTGAGCCGAAGGCAGAGGCTTTAACCCACTGAGCCACCCAGGCGCCCCAATTTTCAACTATTTTAAAGTGGGGACTGTCGTCTAATGCCAGAGCAAGAAGTTCGGTAAATGAATACTATTTCCTACAGATTCTGATGTAGGAATCTTCCTTCTCCCAGGCTTCCTTCTCCCAGTGCTGCCCTTGCCAAGCATTTTATGCCTCCAGTGGCTCTTTCCTGAAGATACTCTATCGGCTTCTGGGAAGTCTTTGAGAATACCTCAACTGCTGTGGGCAGCCTCCAACATTTAGCACATACTCTTTTCCATACAGTTTGTATTAGTTTTCTCCTGCTGAGTAACACATAAGTACCAACTTGGTGGCTGAGAATAATTCTTTTATCTCATGTTTGCTGTGGCTCAGGAATCCAGGTATGGATTAGCTGGGTCCTTGGCTCGGGGTCTCTCAAGGCTAATATTAAAGTATTGTCTAAGGCTGTGATCTCCTCTGAGGCTCAGGGTTCTTTTCAAGATCAATTTTTATTGTTGTTGTTTGTTTGCTTGCTTGTTTGTTTGATTGCTTTGCCAAAATTCAGTCTTTCTGAGATTTTGGGACTGACCCACATTTTCCTGCTTTTTATTGGCTAGGAGTCACTTTTAGCTACCAGAGGCCACTTCTATGTGGCCCTCTCACAGCATATCAGCTAACTCCTTCAAGGCCAGTGGAGAGTAGCAGCTGCTGCTTTGTGTCTCTTTTAGGGGCTAACCCTTTGGTTAGCTTGAAGTTGACTGAATAAGGTCCTTGTTCACACCTACAAAATCCCTTCACCTTCACCACATAATTTAACCTAATTATGAGAGTACTATCTTATCATAATCACAGGTCCTTCCCACTCAAGGGTAAGAGATCGTAGAGTGGGTATACCAGGGGTTATGTCTTGGGGCGCATGTTAGAATTTTACCTTCCACAAGGTTACAGAAGTAAATTAAGGGTGCTGCAAATACTGGATTCAAATTAATTGAACATATATTCTAACTGAAATTCATAATAAAAATAACACATTCTTAATGCATCATATACCATTTTTTTGTGCACATTTCAATATTATCTTGCAATCTTTGTTTGTTTAAAGAATTTCCCAAGAATGTAACGTAAGCTACTTTTAAAAAATGAAAGTACCATTTGCAATAGTTATCTTGGGTAATCTGGATTCTCTTCAGGCTACAAAACCAATGAAGGAATAAAAGAATCAACCGAAGAACCAAACACAGCCTGGAAATAAATCAGAGGTAGAGGAGAATAAAGGAATATTTATCATTTTTCACCTGGTGGGGGGAATACATTTCAGATTTCCGTTGAAAACAAAAGTACTGCTGCTAGAAAACTGAAACATTTTCAGAAGTAAGTACTGAGATAGGGTAGGGTTATGTGATGCGTCTTGAGGCAGGAGGGGTGCGGCCCCGAAAAGGTGTAGCTGGTGCTCTCTGGGGTTAAGAGACAGTCTTTAACTGAGCTCTCTTACCTCATGGCCAAGTAGCTCTCCAGTATTTCTAGCCCAGCTAGGATGATAACAGTAATGGCTAGCACTTTGATGGCATTTACCACATATCAGGCATTGTTCAAAGCTCTTTTTACAGAGTAACTCATTGAGTCTTTGCAATAATTCTGTAAGGTATGTGTGCCATTCCTATTATTATTACAGGTTGAACCCATCCATTGTTTTTTATCTTCATTTTTTCTGCTTAACTGCTCTATTCTACTTTTCTTTGCAACACTGTAGCTCCTGCTTCTCATTGTCTTTTTTTGCATCAGCCGTTCTGTGCAGTGGCTGATCTTGTGGTTAACTCCTTTCCCTGTAAGCTTTGAATACTTTCATGACAAACATTTCCAGGGCCTCTGCTAGGACTCAGCCTATTCCTCGTTCACCTTAATTAGATGAGAGCCACATCCCCTTGTGTTTCTAGGAATAGCTTTGTGGACAGTGCAGCCTCCCAAACCTTTCCACCATTCACAGTGGAACAGAATTTAGAGCATGTTTGGTTGCAAGAGGCTGAAACCCAAGTCAAATGATCTAAAGCATAAAATAATACATGAGTTCTCACAGATTTTAAGGGTACTGAAGTGTCACAGAAGTGAGCCCACCGAAGAAGCTCATAGAAAACAGAGTAGCTCGTAGAACTTTCGGTACCAGAGTCTCAGAGGCAAGCACTGTGAGCTCACTTCTTGACTCTTGCCTCTGCTTGGCCTCATTTTGCAGCTTGGAAGTCTCCACATGGAAAAGAAGATGGCCGTTGCCAGCTCTAGGGTTGCCCCATTCCATTTTATCCAACACAATGTTGAGAGGGTCTTCTCCATCCAGCTGCTGAGTATTCCTCTGAGGGAAAGATTCTGGTTGGCCTGGTTGGGGAGGCCTGCAAGTGGTCCAGCCCAGGTGAGCTTCCCCCTGGGTTTCAGAGTAGGGGTGAAGCTATGCCCCTGGGTTTACTGGGAGAGTTGGAGCTTCTCACAGGGAAGGGGTCTTTGTTTCTGAGGGGATGGGGACTCATGGTCTGTGACAAAATCTGTCACAGCCACTGAGCAGTGTAAGTTGGGAGATCGTCAAATATAACTTAAGCTGCAATAAAGTGTCTAAATCATTTTCTCCCTAACATTCAGTTTTCATTTGTGTGATATGATTTAAGATACGGTTTGCCCTGGATGTAAACTGCAGAACATGATTCTGTGAGAAAAGCACAGTGCTGCCCAAACCATAGTAAGCTTCATGACTATGCAAACCCATAAATTAAAAATCACAGGTACAGGAAAATCTCATCCCCAGGAGGGAGAAAACTTAAAGAGCCAGGACAAGGGGCCAGAGCAGGGCCTTGTCGAGCCCCAAGTTAGCATTTGATATATTAGTAGTTAAGATGGTGACACAGGCAGCTGACATGGAGCGCCATGGCCTGGAGAGCAAGCACCCCGGAGCTTGATGGGAGATGTCAGAAGGCCACTTGAGCAGGAGACCGAAGGGGTGTCAACAAGTGACAAGGGTACTTTTTGCCTGTAACCGGAAGCAGCAACACAGCCAGGAAATGCTGTGCTCCAATGCAGGTTTTCCTGCGATGAACAACCAAGGGTCTGGAGGTAACTAAAGAACGGGAATGAGGTCGGACTGGGGAAGGCGGAAAAGGCATTCATGAAATACTTCACTAATCTGAACTTGGGACGAGTTCTGGGATTTTCTCATAGGACCACACCTTGAAAACCTCCATCTGGATAAAATCAGGATGAAGTACTTGCTTGCTGCCTGCTTGTACCCTAAGAGGGCATGGGGGGGGCGGTGCTCTTTCTAAGAGCTTCTGAAAGCTTCTTTTCAAGGAACCCTCTGTCATAAAAAAGACAGGAGGATGTTTGCAGTTTCTTTTCTCCCTCACTCCCTCTCTCCTTCCCTCCCTTCCTTTCTTTCTCTTTCCTTTCTTCCCTTCATTCCTCCATCCATCCCTCCCTCCATTCCTGTCTCCCTTCCTCCCTCCCTCCCTTCCTGCCTCCATTCCTACTCCCCTTCCTCCCTCCCTTCCTTCCTTCCTTCCTTCCACCCTCCCTCTCTCCCTCCATCCCTTCCTTCTTCCCTCTGTCCCTTCCTTCCTTCCTTCCTTCCTTTTTTCTTGGTAAATTCTAGCTGATGGTAATTCAGAACCATGCTTTGTGTTATTTAGTTTTCTTTTATGCAGAAATGCAATGCTTGGACATGTCATGAACTTAGCAAAGAAAAAGAATATGCCTTTTAAAAAATTTAGTACCCCAAATTTGGAACCCAGAAAACTGGAATCTATGAAGAATGCACATCTAAATCTTTAACTTGGCACCTCTAGGGGGTTGTGGGTGGGAGCAGGGTGGGGGGATGTAATTCAAATCCCGGCCTGGAGGAATCATTTCGATTACGATGTAAGAAATGTAAGAAGTTACTGTAATGAGGTCAGTTCTGGTCCTTATGTTATTAGCCGACCAGCGAGGACACAGACGAGGTAGAACAGAAATTAATTAGAGTATTATGGGGGCTTTACAATCTAAGGTATTCAGAAACTTAGCAAAACTAGGTCTGTGTTCTTAAAAAAAAAGATTATAGAGAGACCTTATTAAAGCACAGAAGGCTCAGCTATTTAAGATGGTGACATACATAGAGGCAGGAATGTGCAAAGAGAAGCTGAAAGGCAGCCAGGCCCTGAAGGAATTTCAGTGGAATTTCTTCACCGGAGGAGTAGTTAATAAATAGAGCAGATTTCTAAGGGCAGAAACTAGAGCAGCTACTACAAATAGTTTTTTTTTTTTTTTTTTCTTGTAAAGGAAGGGAGTGATAGGAAGTTAGAGAGGAAAACGTTGAAACAAAGAAAACAAGCCTTTTAGCTAGCAATCCTGGCCTCCTCCCATGCAAAAATGTCTGCTCCCAGACATGGAGAATGTTGTGTCATTTAATAATCATAAAACACACTGCGGAGTTGGCCTTGGGTTTTAGTTTTAGATTAATGCTAGATATCATTAAGAAATGCATGTAATAGAACACTTTTCAAAAGTCTGAGAGACCATTTGCTTTGTCTTGCTGCCAATGTGTCTGCTATTTTCCATGGCACAGAAGGACAGAATGGAGGGCTAGAAAATCCTTTTGTGCTCTGGGACGGTCTCCCCTCCTTCTTCGATATGGGGCTCTTCCTCCTAGTCTGATGCACGAAGCTTTCTCTGGGACAGTGTTAATATACTGAACGCTTATGAATCTGAAGCTCTGATTTTTTTTTTTTTAATTTCTATTCCCCTCAATCAGGTAGGTTGGGATGGTTACTAGCTTGTTGTGCACGAGGGTTTTTATGCTTCGGATTGTCAAATGATGATGAAAAGGGAATGGATTGAAGTGTGCTTATCTTTGGGCCAACATATCTGCTACTTCATCAATATGCAGATTTCCTCTGCCTCAGCAGTCAAAAAAATTTTTCCAAGATTCAACTCGGCAAAAACTGACTAAAATTTGTCAATTGATTCATGGGATTGGAACTCTTATCCATTATCTCTGTTAGCAGTTCTCCTTGCAGGGCCCTCTCATGAGCCATGAAAACGGAAAGAAATACTTACCAAAAACCTTGAGATTCCATGGCAGAAGCGTTCATTCAGGACACCAACCCTTTCGAATGGTGAGGCTGACAGGTGTGCAAGAGGACTGGCTTTGTCACACAGCAGCACTTCCCAGACCGCAGGCCTCATAATCGCCTGGGATAGCTGTAGAAGTGCAGATTCCTGGGCTCCGTGCTCAGACCTACTGGTATAGAATTCCTAAGCTTGGGACCTTTGGACCTGCATTTTTTTTTTTTTTTTTTCTGTCACACAGGTGATTCTGAGAAACATGGGCCTGGAGGACCAGGATGTGTAATTTGAAGGGGAAGACGTGACAGGACCCAAGAAGGAAAACTTATGGGTATTCGCTTTCCTTTCAGCACAGACCTTGCTGGGAAGAGCGATGGCAGTAGTCACAGTGGATCCCGAAATGCAGGGATTCCGGTGGGGGGACCAGACAAACAAGGCACATAGGAAATTGCAAGTCTGTGTAGGAGTAGACTGGGGCCAAGTGACAGGCAAGCATTTGGGGAGTTTACTAGAAAGTATAAAATAGGTAATGAATGGAATATTCTGACGCCATGTGTGCATTGGAGATCATGGTTTACAAATCTGGCCAACTTAAGCTCGAAACAATCCACTTGCACATTGAAGGAAAGCCTGAAGAGTGAGCTAGACCCAGAGAAACCGAAGGTGACTGGTAATCTCTCTTGCACATCCCTTGGCTGGCAGAGGGCATGGTATCTTGATCAACAGTCCCCCGGTTTGTCCCCCGGTGGAAGAGAGAGATTCCCATAAAGGAACTCAGGATGCACTCAGCGAAAGTAAGGTTGTGAAATGGAGTCGGCGTGAGGCAGCCAAAATAAACTACTCTCTCAACCAAAAAGCAAACCAGGGAGAGTCAGTCTCACTGAGTGAATAGCCAGCAATCAGAGGCCCTCCAGTAAGTAGGATGGGGTGGGTGGTCAAAGGGCCAGAGAAGAATCAGGAAGTTCTTAGGAACAGGGGCACAAAGAGGCAGAGTTAGCTGGAGGACAGGTACTCTGCCGTTACAGGGAGACCCGTCACGATGTTATTCTGCTTATTAAAGTTCTAGGGGGCTGGCCTCTGGTCCCCTGCCACTGGACACTCCCCAGTCTGTCATAGTTGCCCTCTGTGAGCCCTTTCCGGGCCAGGGTGCTCTCTGCTCTGCATTTCTGCTTGGGTGTTAGCTGACATACTGTTTAACATCTCTCTTGCCTCCTCTGCCTCAGGATTTCTCCCCCTCATGTTTCCATGGGAACTGTTAAATTGTCATGAGTTCCATTCTCTTGTCTATTCCCCTCTGGGTCAACCTCGCTAGTCTTAGGGGACCCCGGGGCTTAGGACAGCTAGGCCGGCACCATGGTTGGTTAAATAGGCCTTTGTGGATTGGCCTGGGAACCATACCACTATTTATAATAATTTTTTTCTATGGGGAAATTCTTTGAGTTCCAAACACCCCGTTGACTGGTGACCTTTTAGAACACAACAGTCCTATCTAGGCTCCACAGTGGGGTGAGATCACTTGGAGTTGTCAGAGCCAAGCTGGGAACAGCAAAGCAAGGCCAGGCCAAGCTGGGGTGAGATAGTGAGTTCATAGCGGAGAGATTTCAAAGTCAAGTAGAGATTTGAACTTCTAAGTATATGGATGAATCTAAGATCAATCTTGCTGGGTTAGGAGCCGGCCAAGGAGCGGGTAGATGAGGTGACAAGCAAACCAGGTGAGGGAAACCAAGGCAAGTAAAACATGCCAGGGGGCTGGAGATATATGGAGGCCATGCCTTTGTTATCACACCCTGCCCCACCCCTCATGGGGCCTGAATGCTTTGAAGTGGGAAACTTGGCAGCTGTTCCCCCACTAAGTAAATCAAGCACAATCCCTAGGGATGGTGGGGGGGGGCAGGGAGGGCTTATCAAGAGCAATAATGGTCTTGGGCTGTGTTTCTCTCAGTACCATTTCCTCCACCCAGATCCCTCAGTCTCATCACTCAGATCCCTGTTGCTGCTCTTTTCTCTCTTAGTTTCTCTTTCTTCCCATTCACAAAGAATTTCCTCAGATCAACAGCACCAAATTTCCAGCCTCTGTGTGTCTGCAAGGACACCCCACCTGCCCCCATTGCTGGGATGAGCAGAGCTGCAAGTTGTGCTTTGACTTCAGACCAACTCCTCTACTTCTGCAGACGACCTCATCACCTCCTGCCTATTTGCAAGTGGACTTTCTCCTGTACCACCACCCACTGGAACATTAATTAAAATTAAAATGTGAGGGATTCCTGGATGGCTCAGTCAGTTAAGCATCTGCCTTGGGCTCAGATCAGGAATCCAGGGTCTTGGGATCGAGCCCTGCGTGGGACTCCCTGCTCAGCAGGGAGCCTGCTTCTTCTGTTCCCCATCCCCTTGCTGTGCTCTCTTGCTCTCTGTCAAATAAATAAATAAATCATTAAAAATTAAATAAAAATATGTGATGTCTTCCACTGTGAAGCTAGCCATACCTTGCCTCCACATTTCTCCCCAGCTTCTGTCCTATGTCTCTGCCCTTTTATAGTAAACTCTGAGAAAGAGTTGGTCTTCTCCAGTGTTCTGTAATTCTCTTATTTTCCCTCTCCTCTTCTCAGTTACATCTTTATTGAGACATAATTCATACCATAAAATTCATGCACTTGAACCATTCAATGACTTCTAGTATATCCATTAAGTTATGAACTATCCCCACAATCAATTTGAGAACATTTTCATCACTTCAAGAAGAAATTCTATACCTAATTGGTAATTTTTCCCATTTTCCTCAATTCACTTCCAGGCCCTAAGCAACCCTTAATACACTCTCTGTCCCCATAGTTTGGCCTACTGTAGACATTTCATATACGTAGAATCATGCAATATGTGATCTTTTGTGACTGGCTTCTTTCACTTAGCATATTTTTAAAGCCATCTATACTGAACCATGTATCAGTACTTCATTTCTTCTCATGGCCAAATAATATTCCATTGTATGGATACACCATATTTTATTTATCCATTTGCCAGTTAATGAACACGTGGTTTGTTTTTGGTTTGTGGCTATCATGAACAATGTTGCTATGAACACACATATGCGAGTGTTTGTGTGAGCCTAAGTTTTAATTTCTTTTTCAATTCTCAAGGTTTTGTGTGGATAAATAACTTCTGTACCTAGCAATGAAATTGATGGGTTATATACTAAATCTGTGTTTGACATTTTGAGTAAGGGCCAGACTATTTTCCAAAGTGGCTGCACCAATTTACATTCCCATCAGCAATGTATAAGGGTTTCAGTTTCAACAGTTTTAATCAAAACTTGGTTGCAATCTGTCTTTTTATTATAGCCCCCTAGTGAGTAGGAAGTGGTGTTGATTTCCATTTCCCTGATGGCTAATGATTTTGAGTATCCATTCATATGTGTATTGGTCATTTGTATATTTTCTTTGGGGAAATGTCTATTCATATCTTTTGCCCGGTTTTTAATTGGGCTGTCTTTTTCTTATCAAGTTGTAAGACTTCTCTCTATATCTTAGATGCAAGTTCCTTGTCAGATATATGATTTCTGATTATTTGCTTCCATATTGTGGGCTGTCTTTTCACATTCTTAATGATATTTAATGATTTGTGTATTGTTTAATTTCCACACATTTGTGAATTTTCCAAATTTGTTAATTGATTTTCAATTTTATTCCATAGTGCCCTGAGTAAAAACACTAAAAAGGATTAAAGACATTAAAAAAGCATTTTAAACCTTTTAAATATGTTGATGTTGTTTTATAGCCCACCATAGAAAGTTCTATGTGCACTCGAGAATGGATGTACACCACCATGGTGGATGTAGTGTATTACAGATACCTATTAAGTTCAGTTGGTTTACAGTGCTAGTCAAGTGTTCTATTTTCTTGTCCATCTTGTGTCTAGTTGTTCTACCCATTACTTAAAGAGGGAAATTGAAGTCTCTAGCTATTATTGTTGAATTATCTATTTCTCCCTTCATTTCTGTCAGTTCTTGCTTCATATATTTTGGAGGGTCTTTTTGGTGTGTATGTTTATAATTCCTGTATGTTTCAAATGATTTGAACTTTTTAAAAAATGAAATGTTACTCTTTATATATAACATGCTGTTTTTTTAAAGTCCATTTTTCCTGATCTTCCTTCCTTTCTTTCTTCCCTCCTTCCTTCCTTCATTTATTTATTCCTTCCTTCCTTCCTTCTCTCTCTCTCTCTCTCTTTCTTGTAAACTCTATGCCCAATGCCTGCCTCCCTTCCTTCCTTCCTCCCTTTCTTCCTTTCTCTCTCTCTCTCTTTCTTTCTTTCTTATAAACTCTGCGCCCAGTGTGGGGTTTGAATTCACAACCCCAAGATCAGGAGTCACACACTCCTCTACTGACTGAGTCAGTGAGGTGCCCCTAATATTGCCAGCTCTCTAATGATTATTGTGTACATGTTACATGTATTTCCAGCCTTTCACTTTCAACCCATTTATAATTTTATTTTTGTTGTTTGAAAAATATTTTATTTTTATAATTTTTCCAAAATTTTTATTTAAATTCTAGTTAGCTAATATGTAATGCAATATTGGTTTCAGGAGTAGAATTTAGTGATTTGTCACTTACATATAAACCAGTGCCCATCATACCAAGTGCCCTCCTTGATACCCATCACCCATTTAGCTCATCCTCCACCCACCTCCCTCCATCAACCCTCAGTTTGTTCTCTATTGTTAAGAGTGTCTTATGGTTTGGTTCCCTCTCTCTTTTTTTCTCTTCCCATATGTTCATCTGTTTTGTTTCTTAAATTCCACATATGAATGAAATCACATGGTATTTATCTTTGACTGACTTATTTCGCTTAGCGTAATACCCTCTATCTCCATTCTTGTCATTGCAAATGGCAAGATTTCATTCTTGTGGATGGCTGAATAATATTCCATTGATTATATACACCACATCTTTTTTATCTGTTCATCAGTCGATGGACACTTGGGCTCTTTCCATAGTTTGGCTATCTAATGTGTGCCTCTTGAAGATAGCATATACCTGGAGCTTTTTGTTTTTTTAAATCGAGGCTAACATTCTCCACCCTTTGATTGGACTATTTAATCCATTCACATTTAATATTATTACTGATCTAAGTGGGGTTACATTAAATGTTTAAAATGGGGTTACATTATATGTTTAAATAAAAAAACTTAAATAAAAAATCACATTAATATTATTACTGATCTAAGGACTTATATCTGCCACTTTAATTCTTATTTTTATATGTCTCATATTTTTTGTCTTATTCTTCCTTTTCCACTTTCTTTTATATTAAGTAAATATTCTAGGGTAGCATTTTCATTCTTTCAGTTATTTCTCCTATATATATATATATGTCAGTTATTTTCTTAGTGGTTGTTCTAAAGCTTGTAATATGCATCCTAACACTCATGTTCTCTCCTTACCCTTCTCTAAGAGGAATAGCATGCCCATTCCACCACTGAAAATGCTCAAAAAAGAAATATATTTTTAAATCCTATAATAAATTTTCATCTCACTCAACCAGCATCTGGTTAATATCTCCTTGTATTTTGAATCTTTCTTAATGCGGTTTCTGATATACCACTTCTCATTCTTTCTTTCTACATCACTAGTTACTAACTCCCTTTCTGTTTCCTTTGATAATTCTTTTCCTTTCTCCAGACATCAAAAATATTACATTGGCTCAGGGCTTCCTGCTGATTGTCTTCTCATCTATCTTCACTCATTAGTTAATTCTGCTCACTCAAGCCCATGATTCTTATTTCCCTAAGCACCAAGACTTCTAAATTACATTCTTAAAACCAACCTTGTTCTAAACTTGAAACTCCACATTCACTGGCCTTCATAATATCTCCACTTGAAGTTTAATAGGCATCTAAATTTTAACACATCTAAAACCAAACTGTCAAACTTGCCCAGTTTCTCCAGTTCAACTTTCTTTTTTTTTCCCGGATGCTCAGGCCAGAAGTCTTGGTCACACTTGACTCTTTTGTTGTTGTTGTTGTTGTTGTTGTTGTTTGTTTTTTGTTTTGGGTCTCACACTCCACATCCCATGTATTAACCAATCCTGTCAGCTTTCTACCTTCAATTTTATCTGAAATTTAAATACCTCTCTGCTTTCTGCATTGTTACTGCTCTAACATAAGCCAAATATTCCTTTATCTGGAAACTCCTTCTACCATTCCTTCCCAGTATATTCACAGAGCACCTAGGGTGGGTTTTTTTTTTTTTTTTAAAGTCAGGTAATGTACCTTCTGTATTGGACACTAACAGTCATGGCAGACTAGTTCTTGGTTGGAGACCTCTGATCCTCCCCTGTATTTTTCTTTGCAGGTTGCTTGAGTATCTTTATAAACTGGCATGTCATTTTCTCCAGACTCAAGAGAGAGAGCAGCAAAAGCTGTCTTTTATATGACCTAGCCTCAGAAGTCACACAGCATCCCTTTATCACATTCTATATATTAGACCCAAGTCCCTAAATCTGGCCCACATTTAAGGGAAAATGTGGAATTAGGTTTGTCCCTTTGAAGGGAGGGGTATTACAGAATTTAAAGACAGATATAAAATCACCATGATTTCTTCCTCATATTCTTTTCTAATCTCATTTCTTTACCCTCTTCCTTGTGTGCTCAACCACAGCCATGTTTATCTTTACTATTCCTAAAATATGACAGGAATGTTGCTACTTCAGGACATGCACATTTGTTGTTCACTCCACCTGAAAGAGTCCCTCCAGACAGCCACGTGACTCTTTCACCTCTCATATCTCTGCTCAAATGTTACCTCATCATGGAGGGTTTTCCTGACTACTATAGCTAAATAGCATTTTTTCCTTTCCGCCTCTCTCTCTATCTGCTTTACTTTGCATTGATTTTTTTCATAGTTCATATATATATTCACACACACCTACTCTTCCTGCTCTTAAATATAAACTCCCTGAAAGTAGGGATTTGGTGTTTTTTATTCATTCCTGTAATCCCATTTTCTTGAACATTTGCCAGGCACATTATAGATACTTGGTGCATATTTTGTCATTAAATGAACACATTGAGTTACACTGTTTGATCTTGGTGGGTAAATCTACCATGTGCTACAATGAACATTTTGGGGAATCATTTTCAGTAAAGTAATTGAGAAGAAGAAATTGTATGGGTGGCTCTACTAACAACTTTTTTCTTAAATTAGGGCAGTATTTCTTTTTATGTTCTTACATGGCATTTTATCCAAAATTATAATTATAGACCTTCAGATAACTTTTCAGAAAGTTAATTCTCAAATTTCCAAAAGGCTTTTGGGGTTGATATTAAATTGAAGTATTTCAACAACACATCTATTATATAAGCATTAAAACCATTATGCCTAAAAAATTTCTTTCTTCCATAAGCTCCCTTAAAGAGCGCTCTACTATGAATAATGCTTTGATAGATAAGATAAAGTGAATTAGTTCCATAATTTTGGGAAATGTATAGATGTATGCTCAGTTAGAAAAATTTTCATCCCAGGAATCTTCAAGTCAGTAACTTTTTGATGTTGTTTTGTTTTTTCAACTGAATTATGAATTTAGTGAAAAATATACATTTGATATCCTTGACATTTGCCTCTCTGGAAGTATTACCATTTTCTTCTTTAAGAAAAGCAAAACTTTGTGCTTAGCCTCAATGACTATTTCTTTAAAAAATGCTTTTTAATGTTATGTTTGTCACCATACATCATTAGTTTTTGGTGTAGTGTTCTATGATTCATCGTTTGGGTATGACATCCAGTGGTCCATGCAATCCATGCCTTCCTTAATACCCATCACCAGGCACACTCATACCCTCCCTCCCTTCTAAAACCCTCACTTTGTTTTCTGGAGTCCACAGACTCTCTTAGTTCATCTCCCCCTCTGATTTCCCCCTTTTCATTTCTCCCTTTCTTCTCCTAATGTCCCCCATGCTATTCTTTAGGTTCCACAAATAAGTGAAACTATATGATAATTGACTTTCTCTGCTTGACTTATTTTACTTAACGTAGTCTCCTCCAGTCCCATCCATGTTAATGCAAAAGTTGGGTATTCATCCTTTCTGATGGCTGAGTAATATTCCATTGTGTATATGGACCACATCTTCTTTATCCATTCATCTATAGAAGGATATCTCAGCTCTTTCCACAGTTTGGCTATTGTGGACATTGCTGCTATGAACATTGGGGTGCATGTGGCCCTTCTTTTCACTGCATCTGTATCTTTGGGGTAAATACCTAGTAGTGCAAGTGTTGGGTTGTAGGGTAGCTCTATTTTTAAGTTTTTGAGGAACCTTCACACTGTTTTCCAAAGTGGCTGCATCAATTTTCATTCCCACCAACAGTGTAAGAGGGTTCCCCTTTCTCCACAACTTCTCCAACAATTGTTGTTTCTTGCCTTGTCAATGACTACTCCTTAGACATTAATATTCTCTAACCATTTTAAGGAAGGTTTATTAGTAAATATCACTCAGTCATATTAAGCAGTAGCATTTTTGTGTCTTTCTTAGTCCTTGAGTGGTATCTTGTACCTTAAAACTGCTTTCTATATCTTGGCCTTTTCTGTCGCAAATAAATTATATTTTTTGTTAGTAAAAATTTGTGTCCATTTAAACATTCTTTTAAAATAAATATATTAGCCTATATCATCTTCATTTTCTTAATCTTTGCTAGCCAAACCCGAAAATGTGATAACCTTTTAATAGGATTGTAAAGAACGTTGTAATGCATTATTGTACTGTAATGCATGCATTATCAAATTTGAGGATGAAATGTATGTGTGAGTGGGGATCTATCTATCTATCTCCCCAGTGGTTTCAAGACATTTGCTGCTGTATTTGGTTACGTGTAACAAGAAGCATAAAACAAAAGGAGTATTATTACACAGATATTCAGGGACATCTCATAGACCCTGAGGTGTAGGAAGAGACTAGAAACAAAAAAGTTGAAATGGATCAGAAAGTTAGGAAGCCTTCTTCATCTCTAGTCTTTTTGTTTCTTTCGGGAGTTGTCTCTTATTCTTCCATTTCTGCAGAATGGTTTTAGCTGCAGAAAATGGGTGACCCAGAGCTCCTGAGTTACAACATCTCCACCCATCATACCATCCCAGATCAGCCTGGAATTCCTTAGTATAATTCCACACTCTCAAGAGAGAGAATCTGATTGGTTAGGAGTCTGCTTTTTAGCGAATCAGCTCTGGCCAGTTGTATGCAGTGTAGACATGCTTGCTGGGGTTCCAGTCAGTGAACAGGACAGGCAGATTCTAGAGAAGAGGGTATGGCAGGGATCCAACTACTCCTGCTTTTCTTTAAATGTATGTTTTTAAAACTTGAGAAGTGGTCCTATATATTATGATATCACGAAATTAATTTTAAAACTAAGCACTTGCCCTAAGCCAGCAGATTATTACACAGGCTAATATTGGTGGAAGGCTCTCTTTTTGCCCATAGCCAATCAGTCATTGAATGTCACTGATTTAAAAACAACTTCGGTTTACTCTATACTACCCCAGTGTGACTGCTTCCTAGTATTAGCTAATGTTGTGGAGTTTGGCCTATGAACTGAGCATATAGTTCTCTGTAAGACGCTTAAATCACATTTAATCCTCATAATTTCTTATCAGCAGAAAACTGGAGCTCAAAAAAAGTTAAATATCTTATCTAAAGATACAGTCCTAATTGGTCATGGGTTGGAATTCTAACTCTTGTTACTCTCTCTGATCCCTTATTTACAACTAATAAACAAAAAGGTAAATGGTACCATGAGGCACATCCAAAACATGGGACATTATAAAGGACAACTAGTCTAGTCTCTTTAACAAACTGATGTCATTAAAAAAAAAAAGGTTGGTGTGACACTGAAAGACACTGAAGAGACAGAAAAAGATGCAGTACGTTTTCCTGGATTAGATATTTATTTAAGTAAATCAACGGTAAAAGGCATTGTTGGGGAAATTTGAAGAATTAGACAAGAAAAATTTTCAGAATTAGACAAGAAAAAATTTACTGAGATACTCGTCTGTAAAATCATATTTTAGAGCTAGGGGACCGTATGCTCTCATTTTGATGAAAATAAATACGTGTATATACAGTGGGATCTGGAAGTGTTTGCCCTAAGGTGTTATAGTGGTGATTCCTATGTGGTAGGAATATAATATTTTAAGTTTTTCATATGTGCTTCTCTGCTTGGATTTTTTTCACACCATACATGTACTGCTTATGTATTAATAAAATGTTATTTTTTCAAAAAGAGAGTACAAGCACTGAATTTAGAATGTCTTGGTGCTTTAGGTCCATGGCTCTGGTACTGATTTAATAATGTGACCTTAGGCAAGTTATATACTTCTGTAGGCCTTGCTTTTCTTAACTCTGAATGGGCACTGATCATGGGATACTTTCATACAGTTACCATGAGGATCAGAGAGATAATGAATGGAAAGTCTGTTACCTAGTCATGGCCTAATAAATGTTAATTATTATTACTATGCACAAGTATATCCAGTAAACATTTGATAATAACTTTTGTCTAAGAAAATAAGCTACCTTAGTGCTTAAAATCATGGCTTCAGTTGGGGGGATGGTTCCTGGATGGTTTAATAGGTTAAGCATCTGACTCTTGATTTCGGCTCAGGTCGTGATCTTAGGGTCTGAGATCAAGCCCTGTATCTGGCTCTGTGCTAGGCATGGAGCCTGCTTAAGATTCTCTCTCCCTCTGTTCCTCCCTGCACCCCCTCCTCACTGGCATGCATGCCTGTGTGTGCTATCTCTCTCTCAAAAGATAAAAAAGAAAAAAATCATGGCTTTGGGGCATATTGAGACATATTATAGAGTGAGATGTCCATGAACGAGTCTCCTTAGCTTAACAGGCTAGGGGGCTTTCTTTACGGCCTAACTGCAAATCAAATAAGCACCCCGAACTAAAGCACACTCTGTTCTTAACAGTCTGTAAGACCCAGACACATGCCAATGCATGTAAAACATTTGATGAACAAAGGAGTTTATCTAAAGCATGCTTCTCTTCAGTACACCAATCATGCCTCAAAGGTTTAAATTTCACAAAAAGGAATTTCACCATGACAAGGGCACTTACTACCTATACTGAGAGCTGCACCATCTGTTTTAAAAACCACAATTTTGTAAATTGTTTTTGATGATATATTGCCCTGTATATGTAGTTCATGATGAAACCTTTCAGTGAGTCCTCTTTGGTTGAATTGAAACCAACATATTAGTAACTTAAAGCAAGAAGGCAGCATCCACATTCCGCTTGATGAATCAGGGGTGCAGGTTGCAAATCTCATGACATGAAGATTTATTTCCATCAGACTGACATCCAGAATTTGCGTTAATATTGTAGATCACATTGAGTCAGGTGATCTTAATTGTCCACATGTCAGTGAAGGCCCCCAAGAGTTGAATCAAGTTCAAAGAAATTAGTGGTTCCACATCTTATTCTTCACTGTCCTCTTCCCCTTAAGACATTCTGGTAAACTTCAAGAAAATATAATTCAGTAATTTGTAGAAATAATTGTGAGGTGGGTCCACTAAAGGTTAAAAAATAATGATGAAGAAATGTTGCCTCTCAATCAATTATATCAATATCATAAGAGACAGCAAAAGACTAGAAGTGGACTACTCCAACCTTAAAGAAAAGACAGGGCTGTGCTCTTTGTTTGCTTAATTATTGCCAGTTGCCCTAACAGTTAAACCCTGAAATCCCAATAATTTAATCCAAAACAAGCTTGCTCTTTGGTCCTGTCACAGTCCATTGAAGGGTTTCCTGGTCAGCAACCTTCTGCGGGGTGTCTTCCATGTTGTATGGCCCTCACAACTATTTAATATCTACTTTGATCTGGAAGAAACTTCTATCTTGTTCTGTGGGGAAGAAATAAACATGAGCTGTATGAAGTGGACTGGGAAATATGGCCCCTGGCTGGAAAGGCATTGAATAGCAACACTGTAGTAGGGGTGCACAAAGGCAGGGGGTCAGCTAAACGTTTTTGCTTCACTTTCCTTCCTTGCCACCTTTTAGGAGCAGATACTTCACATGTGGGGGTGGTAGTGAAGGTAAAGCCTTTTGTGGCACGTCAATAATACAGTTTCACAAGGCCCAGTTAATGATACGGTTATTGACATCACCAAACATTACCTATCCAATAAACATTTAAGAATCTAGTACAGGCCAGATTCTACTAGGTGCTAAGGGGGAGAAAGATGAATGGGCTTGGTCTGAAGGAAAAGTGAGGAGACAGATACATGCATAATTAACATTAATCAAAGGTGAGATAAAAGTACCAAAATTGAAGTATAAATCAAAAGGGTTAATAAATGCCAGCCAGGAGGATATTAAATCTTGAGCAGTAAGCAGAGAAACCTGATCTCTGTGCAAGATGTTGTTTTTCTTAAGACCTACCTCTAACTCAGGTAAAGGAGAGATTGTTGAAACAGTAGGAAGGTCACAGAACATAAAAATACACTCCAGGCTCAGGAGGAAAGGGATCTGAAGCAAATGAATAACGGCAGAGGCCGTCCACGACTCCTCTTCTCTCTGCTTTTCTTTGTCCCTCTGTTTCTGCTAGTTTCCGCTTTCACTTGGCCTTGTTGTGTCACCAGCCTTAGCCTGACAGAATTTTCTGGGTCTAATATTTAGCACCAGTCTACGGAGTCCCTGTATTCGGGAAGGAACCTGATCGGCTGCTCATCAGATGATAAGTTGGCCTTGGGTCAGCCATTCCTGAGGGGCATGAGTGTGCAGAAAGGTGGGGTCCCATGGCCATTGAGCCTAGTAGGGATTGGGATGGGGAAGGCAAAGGAACTGCCTCGTATAGGAGGCAGTGTGTAATTCAACATAAAAGATGTACTAAATTCCAAATGAGGGGTAAAGACCAGAGGACATTTTTGCCTTGGGCAGAGCATAAACAAAGGCAAGGAAGAAGGAAAGTCCAAATATATTTGGGCAATAATTAGGTGTCTAGAGTGAAAGGAGTATATGCAAGAGATAAAAAGCACAATGCTCTCCCAGATGATGTGAGTATTCAGTCTTATTTCCTCATGGATAACTTGTCACCCAGCATCTTAATGGTCACAAAACTCCTCTTGGTATGGAACTGGTCACTCGAACAGGAAGAAGCATGGTAGAGAAAAGAAAAGTATCTCAAGCTTTAATAAATCAGGCAGATCTGCATTCAACTTCTGACTGCCATTTTCTAGCTGTATGTCTTGGCATACAGCTTAACTTTTTAACTTTACTTAGTTTAACTTTACTTAGTTTACTTGACTTTACTTAGTTACTCTAAGCCCCAGTTTTCTGGACAATGTGATTTACTGTTGACCAGTACTCAGTGGTATGGCATGATGACCGGAGGGGTATGGACAGGTTATTTGTCAATTAATTTGTCGGGCCAGTGGTGTAATTACTATGGAGCATCAGGAACGTTATCCTCTTCTTAGGTTTTGGTAAGAATTAAATGGCATGATGTTTGCAAAATGCTTAGCAAAGTGCCTGGCCCATAGCAAATGGTCATTACATGTTAGGTTTGTTTTTTTCTCCTTGCTTCTGTCCATTTCTCTTTGAAAATTTCAAATCTTCAATATCTGATGAGAGCTTGAATCAGTGAGTCTTTGAACCTGCTTGTTTTGTGAAGACTATCTAAGTTCTGTGAAGACTACCTGCCCCCAACCTCCCACCCTTCACCCCCATCCCAGCACAGACAGACAGACAGGTCAGGAAACCCCTCACTGCTGTATCAGGGGGATTAATCTTTTCAGTAATGACTCTTGCCCAAGGCTATGGGTATAAATTCTACAGTTGCCCAGTCATCCCTCCAGAATTTCTTTTTTTTTTTTTTTAAGATTTTTATTTATTTATTACACAGATCACAAGTAGGCAGAGAGGCAGGCAGAGAGATAGGAGGAAGCAGGCTCCCTGCTGAGCAGAGAGCCCGATTCGGGGCTCGATCCCAGGACCCTGAAATCATGACCTGAGCTGAAGGCAGAGGCTTTAACCCACTGAGCCACCCAGGTGCCCCATCCCTCCAGAATTTCTTAATGCCTCAACCACATGCTGATTTCTAGAACTCAGATGTATTACCTCATTTCAGTGATTCCTTACTTTTGCAGTTGACAGAGGATAAACTCATAGACTTTAGATAGGTTCACATCATTATGATAATTAGCTGTGGAGGAGAAAAAAAAGGTGATCATGAACATCTTCACCTTCAGAAGAAGCTACTAGTATTAACTCCAGTCAAGAAAGAGAATATGGACTCTGTGGTACGCCCAGGCTCTGAATAAAGTAAGAATGTAGTCCTCCCAGATATACTCAATTTTGCAGATTAAAAGCAATCCAATAATTTTGACTTCTAAGTATGGATATACTATCCAGGTGTAAAAAAAAAAAATTCATAGGCTTTTGAATCTGTGGTATTGTAACCCTCACAGTTTGCAATGAGAAGTGATCCACTGGTAATTCCTGGGGCCCCTGTTATTATGGGGGGATGATTATTGATATTAGATAGAAAGTATCATGCTGTTTCTCTCTTTTTTAAAAAAAAAACCCAAGAGGTTTGAATATTCCTATTGCTACAGCTTGAAGAAGAATGCTGTTTTTGCACAGAGAGCACTGATTCACAGCAGTGTTTAACAAGAACAAGAGAGCAAATTTGAAAGATAATGCAAAAATGTAAGCCCCCTTTCTTGTCACTTGGGAATCCCTCTATTGCCCTTAGAGCAGAGATGAGTGGAGTAAGAGAACCAAGCTCACGGTCAGTAAGCTGCAGGCCTGTGAACTCGTTGATGTTCAATGAGGAGCCAGCTTCTTCCCTCTCCTTCTTTCTGTTTCACCTACATTTTGATAAATTTTCTTTAAGTGAGAGCACTTTTTATGCTCCTTGCCCCAGGCCCAGGGCTCTCAGGGTGACAAAGAGCTATAGCATTACCTTATCATTCTCAAGAACTGACTAGACCATCAGAATAGTACATAACAGAAAATGTAGGGTGAAGGCAAGGCAGAGCTGTAACAAGGATGCCAACCAGACCAGAACCATTCTCTTAATCACTCTGGTTAAGATTATCCTAAGTTCCATAGTGAGGCAGAACTGGAAACTGAGTCCAGAATCACTGTTTCTTTCATATAGTTAGGGTATACAAGCATGTGAAGTAAATGGCATGGGATTCTCATTACCGAATGTGGTTTAGTCATTTTCAGTAAGTCCTTTGTTTTTCTCCATCCCAAGATAAGATTTAAAACCCTAATTGTTTGTTGTATGTACCTGACCTTGTAATTCAATGTTTGGATGCCCAGAGGGAACAAAACCAGGCAAGACATGGACAAATTGATGGATTTGTGGGACTTATTTCAACACGAGTATATGACTAGTACATTAAGATGATCAATAAGCACCACTTTCTTGTTTTTGGCACTTCCTCTCATGACGTCAGAGCTGGGTGGAGTCAGGTGCAAGTGCAAGAAAATGGAAGCACGAACTGCCTAAAACTTAAGAACAGGGTCGCCCATGAAGCACAACTACACAGAAATTGATTGCAGAGCCCTTGCTCTTGCCACATGCCACACAGTTACCACGAAAGGGGCCTCTAAAATTTGTGCTGATTGTAATTCTCCTTAAGCTTCTCTTCTAGAAAGGAACCCAACCCTTTAATTACGTCCCTCCAAAGAAGTTTATTACTCATCTATTTACTGATCTTTATGACTGCAAACTTGTCTGTAGATCCGGAAGAACACCGTCAAATGTCTTCACCCTCAGGCCTTTCTCTCTGCAGATTCCTGATCTTGCTATGCCACCCCCACTGGAAATCTTAGTGTTCGCAGACTTCCCTGATCCATGTGCTCACACAGATCAAACTCTGCGATGAACTGTGTGGAATCCCACGTAGCAAATCTTAAAATAGATGTGGAGGAGGCAGAATACCATCCTGGGGAGTTTCAGTCAGTCAGCAGGACTCGTCATTCATAGACGATCCCTTTTATGGTAACTTGAGAGTTATTCTGGAAAATAATTATTACTTTTTTTTTTTTAAGTCACAATACTCACAACATGTTCAGGAATTATTTGTGTGGAGGCAGAAGCTTTAGCTCTTGACAGTGAATTCTGTTTTTATATCATTCATCGTGAGGAAGAATGCACGTAACACACGTTGAATCAATTGGCCAGTATGCCGAAGGCCTTGGTTTTTCCACAAAAACATGAGCATGAGCTCTTGATATTTGATTGATTATCGATTGTTGCCTAAGAGGAAGCTGAATGATTATTCAGATTTGAAAGAATTTGATTATGGTATCCTGTGGCTTGAAACAAGTAGCATTTTGAATTATGTTGTCCCAGGCCTCTGCATAATAAGAGTGTTATTTTCAGTATGCAGATGGTAAAACTATCTGGGAAAATGTCTGCACTCACTTTGTGAGGTCCTGCAGAGTGTGAATGTAGGATTCCTACAAGGGTTTCGGTAGTCCTCGGCCGGGATTCCTGAGAAGGACAGCCTGGCTCGTTATGCAACGGTGTTGCTTGATGGATAGTGAAGGACCAGGATCTAGGACCATGAGTCGTAGCAGGAGCAGTGGAGATAGAAGCATCGTGAAATTAAGGGACAGGCCCTTGCCCTGTTCTGAGGTGTTACATAAGCAGCTCGGATTCTGTGATGCTCAAAGGAGAGGTTTCTAAAATATGACACCACACCCAGGTGAGGGGAACTCGGTGGTAGAATTACTTTAACTCTAAGATCAACACATTTTTGGAATGCTTCTTACTCCCAAGTATTATTGGGTAAATTCATATTCTTTACAAAAGACAAAAATCTCTTGTTTAGAGAAGTTACACAGTATCTCTTTTTAGGCTCAGTATCACCGGGCATTCTCTTTCTGTCAGTTGCAGGATTTGTGGAGTTCTTTATGAAAAAAAAATTATTATTTCATGTATATCTATTTTTATAATTGACAAACACGCTTCTGTTAATTCTTACTGGAGTTTTCCAAATTGTTGGCTCTTTCTTGGGGCTTCCCTCTCAAAGCTGGCTTTAAACAGCCCAAATTTTTGTGTTAATCTTTGTCTATTGTTCAGTAACTGGAGTCATTAATTCACTAATAGCATTGGAGAGGTGCTAAAATTTTTCAAAACTGCAGATTGACCTAATTAATGTCTTTTCTGAATTGTGCTAATTCCCCCATTAGCCACTCTGGGGCCTCTTAAAACTCCCCAGTCTCTCCTGTCATCTCTTCAGAAGTGTTATGTGCTTAGAACGGGTTGTGATTGCCTTGATTATGGGTAACATTGCAGTGTTTTTAAAACGTTTGCAGAAGCAGTTTCCTTCTTGCCATGTATTGCTTGGGTTATTCACTTACAACTCTCACTTTCACTTTGCCAACTTCTAATTGTCTTCCATCAGGCTTCCTGGTCCTCACCCAGGCCTGCCTTCCACCGCGCCCACCAATGACTATTACTCAGTGATTGACAGGGAAGAGGATTAAGCATAGGCCTAGATCAGAAATATCCTCAGAACGCCACTGATTAAAGA
>RCUC01131367.1:0-67281 GCA_003697995.1 Taxidea taxus jeffersonii
TATTTGCAAATGACACATCAGATAAAGGGTTAGTATCCAAAATCTATAAAGAACTTATCACACTCAACACCCAAAGAACAAATAATCCAATGAAGAAATGGGCAGAGGACATGAAGAGACATTTCTGCAAAGAAGACATCCAGATGGTCAACAGACTCATGAAAAAGTGCTCCACATCACTGGGCATCAGGGAAATACAAATCAAAACCACAATGAGATACCACCTCACGCCAGTCAGAATGGCTAAAATGAACCAGTCAGGAAATGACAGATGTGGAGAAAGGGGAACCCTCCTATACTCTTGGTGGGAATGCAAGCTGGTGTAGCCACTCTGGAAAACAGCATGGAGGTTCCTCAAAAGAGGACCTATTACCAAAGAATTGCACTACTGGGTATTTACCCTAAAGATATACATGTAGTGATCTGAAGGGGCACGTGCACCCCAGTGTTTATAGCAGCAAAGTCCACAATAGCCAAACTATGGAAAGAACCTAGGTGTCTAACAACAGATGAATGAATAAAGAAGATGTGGTATATATATACAATGGAATACTATGCAGCCATCAAAAGAAATGAAATCTTGCCATTTGCAATGACATGGATGGAACTAGAGGGTATTGTGCTGAGAACAATAAGTCAATCAGAGAAAGATGATTATCATATGATCTCCCTTATATGAGGAATTTGAGAGGCAGAGTGGGGGGTTTGGAGGGTAGGGAAGGAAAAAATGAAACAAGATGGGATTGGGAGGGAGACAAACGATAAGAGACTCTTAATCTCCCAAAACAAACTGAGGGTTGCTGAGGGGAGAGGGGTACAGAGAGGGCGGTTGAGTTATGGACACTGGGGAGGGTATGTGCTATGGTGAGTGCTGTGAAGTGTGTAAGCCTGATGATTCACAGACCTATACCCCTGGGGCTAATAATACATTATATGTTAATAAAAATTAGTCTGTGTTTAAGACAAAAAGAAAAGAAAAGAAGTCCCAGGAGAAGAAAAGAGAGAAAAGGTGACAGAAAATTTATTTTAGAAATTAATAGTAGAAAACCTCCCTGAACTGGTGAAGGAAACAAATATCTAGATCCAGGAGGCACACAGAACTCCCACCAAAATCACGAAATGCAGGCCAACACCAAGACATATATTTAAATTTGCAAAATATACTGATAAAGAAAAAGTCTTGAAAGCAGCAAGACAAAAGAAATCCTTAACTTACTAGGGAAAACCCATAATGCCAGCTGGAGATTCTCAAAAGAAACTTGGCAGGTTAGATGGGTATATTCAAAGTGCTGAATGGGAAAAATATGCAGAAAAGTATATTCTATCTAGCAAGGCTATCATTCAGAACAGAACAGATAAAAAATTTCCCAAAGAAAAACTAAAGGAATTCATGACCACTGAGCCAGTCCTGAAAGAAATTAAGGGGACTCTTTGAGTGCAAAGGAGAGAACAAAAGTGACAAAGAAAGGATCAGAGGAAATCTCCAGAAATAATGACAAAACAGGTAACAAAATGGCAATAAATGTGTATCTACCAATAATTACTTTGAATGTAAATGGACTAAATGCTCCAATCTAAAGACATAGGTGTCAGAATGAATTTAAAAGAAAAAAAAGACTCATCTGTATCCTGCCTCTAAGAGACTCATTTTAGACCTAAAGACCCCTGCAGATTGAAAATGAGGGGGTGTAAAAACATTTATCATGCAAATGGGTGGCAAAAGAAAGTCAGAGCAGCAGTACTTACTTAAACTTTTTTTGTTCTTGTATGGTTTTTGTCCTGCTTTGGTATCAGGGTGGTCCTAGTCTCGGGAAATGATTTTGAATACATTCCCTTTGTTTCACTATTTGTAAGATTTTGATAAAGATTGTCATAATTTTTTTTTTAATGTCTGGTGTGGTTTGCCAATGAAATCATGTGGTCTTGGACTTTTCTGTGCTGGGAAATTTTTTGATTCTTAATTCAGCTTTCATTCTTATTATTGGTCTAAGATTTCCTACTTCTTAGATTCAAGACTCATGATTCATTCCTGGTAACTTGTGCATTTTTAGGAATTATCTGGATTTTTTCCTAAATTATCTGATGTGTTAGTATGTAATTGTTTATAGTTATCTGTTATCACAGTATGTTATTTCTGTGGTTATCTTCTACTGCTTTTTCTTCCACTTGTCATTTTGGTTTTTGAGATTTCTTTTTTTTTCTTATTGTAGTTAAAGCATCACCAGTTTTGTTCATTATTCTTAGAAAAAGTAGTCACTACTTTCAATGCTATGTTATTGTTGATTCTAGTCTCTATTTTATTTATTTCTGATTTTTATTTGTTGATTCTTTCCTCTACTAAATTTCAGGTATGTTTCTTCTTTTTCTGGTGTGGTGCTGTTTATTTGAACTTTTTTTATTAATACAAGAATTTATAGCATAAATGTCATTCTAACATCTGCTTTTGCAGCATCCCATAGGTTCTGTAATAATGTGTTTTCTTTTTCTTTTGATTTGCCATTTTATTTCTAATTTGGCCCATTCTTTGTGCAGGACTCTGTTGTTTAATATTTAATATTAAATACTTAATATTTACATTGTAAAAAATTTTTTAAATAAAATCTAAGTAAAAATTTGAGCTATACCAGGGCATGTGGGTGGCTCAGTCAGTCAAGTGTCTGCCTTCAGCTGGGTCATGATCTTACAGTCCTGGGATCAAACTGCAGATCAGGCTCCTTGCTTAGCAGGGAGTCTGCTTCTCCCTCTCCCTCTGCCTGCCACTCCCCTTGCTTGTGCTCTCTCTCTGTGTGTTAAGTAAATAAATTAAAAATCTTTAAAACAAAAAAATTAGAGCTACCCTGATGTTCATTTATTTGGGCTTGAAATGGTCAGAATTACAAGACTTCAATATCAAAATATCTGATTATGTCTCCCACCCAGTGGGAGCAATACTGGGGCTAAGACATTGACTTGAAACCTCAAAGTGGCATAATTAATAGGGCATAGTAGATAGCAGGATAGTAGATAGCAGACAGTAGATAGTAGGAAAGAAGAGAATAAGTGAAATTATAGATGATGCAATAAATAAGGAAGAAAAAAATATTTCTTCCTGTGCCTATTTGCTGCTTGAAGCCAATGTCTCTGACATGCGAAGATTAAATCACATGCAGCTGGGGATTTGGACAGAGTGGCTGGAATGAATTCAGCTCTGTCTTTAGAAAGGGCATCCCTACTACTCATGTGAAAAATACAAAACCTGCTTTTCCAGGAAAAACAAAACAAAACAAAAACAAGATAAAACAAGTAGACCAAAACAGATTTTTTTTTCCCAGCAAATTTTGATTAAGTGTTTCCCCTGGGCCAGAGACTAAGTAAGACACAGAGGATACAGTGATAAAATAAATCATAGTCCTCACCTACCTGGAACTTAAAAGTCTTGTGGAGAAACAAAAATAATCAAATACATATGTAAATAAATAAAAACCATAGTAAGTACAATGACAAAAAACTAAAACAGCACAACTATGGAATATGACCTCTTCTGGGCCATCAGGAAAGGCTTCCTGTTCCCAGATGAGATCCGAACAATGTATGTCAGTTACCGAGGTAAGGGATAGCAGGATGAGGAGAGTGAATACAGAAGAATTAATATTCCAGGCACACAGTTTGTTTGAGGACTCAAAGGAAGGCCTGTGACCTAAATAGAAAGTTAGAAGAGCATAGAGATAAAAGCTGCAGAAGTAGGAGCCATATTTTGGTCTTTATTGTGAAATTATGTAAAGCCAATGAAAGGGTTCAGTATTAATCCTTTACTCTAACTAAAAATCACTGAGCGAACAATATCCCACTTTCTCCACTTTTGAATTATAGGTACTACAAAGAACTGACAAGGATCACCATCCACGAAACTTCCAAAATAAATCATTGGAGCCCCATGTCAGGAGGTAGAGAGGGTCACAGCATTGAAGCAAGATTGATGAATATAGTTTTGTGCTTTAATAATATTTGTTTCTTTAGTATGTAGCAGGCCCTGGATTAGAATAAAATGAGTGAAGGAGAATTAAAGAATCTGCTCTCAAGAATTTCATGGCCTGGTGGTAAGGATAGGCTCTTAATTGAAGAAAATATTGGAATTGCAAAAATAAAGGTATGTAGTGGCTGCTATGAAAATAGAGTCTCTTCTCCTTCCTTTTTCTTCTTGCAGGGGGAGGATTACACATTTAGGAAGCTCTCATTCACTTCCCAGTATTTCTAGAGGTTCAACAAAGAATCAGATAAATGAACAATAGTGGAAACATGATTTAATTCAAACAGATTATCAATAACTTGCCCATTTTAAGTGTAATTTTTTAAAAGATTTTATTTATTTATTTGATAGACAGAGATCACACAAGTAGGCAGAGAGGCAGGCAGAGAGGGGAGGGGAGAAGCAGGTTCCCTGCTGAGCAGAGAGCCTGATGCGGGACTCGATCCCAGGACCTGGGATCATGAGCCACCCAGGCGTCCCTCAAGTGTAATTTTTAAGTATAATTTCAAGAACATATGAACTAAGCCAAAATGTTGGTATTCCTAAATGAGCACTGAATCATAAAACCAATTCTTCCCATGCTAAGTGGAGTCCTAGGAGACTGAAAAGCTAATGCAGTTTTCCAGGGTAGCCAAATCAATCCCCCAAAATTACAGTTTACGTAAAACACACACATGCACACAATCAAGCACCAGAAACCCAATAGACTTGTGATATAAGCAGTTTACAATGCCAATAACTAGGGAAAGGATGGAAGTACATTCTGGATAACTGGAATAACAGCACAGAGTCAGGCAGCCTTACCTTGGCCAAGGTTTCACTTTTCATCATCTCTGAGATGATAAAATGTTTCCTAAAAGTCTTTGTAGCCATTCTTGGTTTAGATACAAGAACAAAGAAATGGGGGATAAAGATGAAGTCAACTGGACTAGAAAAAATTAAGGAAGGAGGAATTCTGGCAGAAAGCAAATGAAGAGAAATTTCTAAGAAAAATAATTTCAAGATTCAGAAGGTAAGAGGAGAACATAAGAAAACATCAAAGTTGAACACTGTTGCAGTATCTTTACCTTCTACCTCTCTCCCTTCCCCCTTTGCTCCTACTCCCACCCCACATCTGACAACCCTCTAAATCCTTCTGCCAATTAAGTATACTGTTGAGGTTAAGAACCCATGACAACTTCAGGTTCAAGATACTAAGGTTTATCACATTATGCAAATGATTACATAATCATTTGCCACTGTTTATTTTACCCACAAATAAAGCCAGCACGAATAAAAGCAATACAAGCTAATCTTCACCATTCTGTAGAAGGTACCACATTATTTTGAACAAGGAACATCTCACATGACTAACTACATTTTAATTTTTAAATGAAAAATGTTATTCTTTAAGTGATTCTATCTGTAACTTAACAATCTGTTTCTTTTTATACACCCCTATTTCAGGATAATTCACAGCTAAGTAATTCCTTTAAGCCCAAAATAAAACTATATATTATTTCTTTTCTTTTTATAATATGTTATTTCTTAATAGTCCCAAACCACAAAGGCCTATAACCTTAAAGAGTAATGAAAAAAAAATCAAGAATGTCTTAAAATGTTTCCTTTTACCAAAACTAAGTTGGAAATAGCAATTTCTCACCCAAACCCATCTGAAACTGTTAATATTGAAGTTTACAATAGTGAATTGAAGCATATCCTTATGGGCTGTTAATTTTATGAAATGTTCTAATAAATGCTACCTTCATTGTGATTTCCTCCACTGCTTTATAATAACACAAATATTTATTCAATAATTCTGGGACTGTTACTATATAAATGTTTTATTAGGGCTACAAGATACAATCTACTTAAACACTATCCTCTGAACCTCAAAGAAAAGCCTTTTAAGGTACAGTTTCAGCAACTTGCATTGAATTATGAAGCTCATGTTTTAAGAAGATATCATCTGCAAAGTGCTGTAGACAAGAGAAATGAAACACAGTATCTGAGTGGCTTAAAAATTATTAAAGAAGCAGCAACCAGCCTGCCAGGAGAGTTTACTGAGGCATCATCCATGGAGAAAGCCCAAAGTGGATTAAAAAATAACATATTCGGGGCGCCTGGGTGGCTCAGTGGGTTAAAGCCGCTGCCTTCGACTCGGGTCATGATCCCAGGGTCATGGGATCGAGCCCCACATTGGACTCTCTGCTCTTCGGACAGCCTGCTTCCTCCTCTCTCTCTCTGCCTCTCTGCCTACTTGTGATCTCTATCAAATAAATAAATAAAATCTTAAAAAAAAAAAACATATTCAACACAGTTTAACACTATTTGTGCTCTCCAGCTCTTCAGGTATTCAGGTTTTAAAATATGCACCTTTGATGACCTTGTCAACTGTGCATTGAAATCTAGAGAATTTATAAGTAGTTGTGATTTCAAATCATTCCTATGTCAAAGTTCATAGCTTAGTAATATTAATTGTAAAACAAACAAACAAAAAAGGCATCATTTTTGGGTATTCAATCATGTTTCATTTCTTCATATTAGGAAAAGCCTATGACACTGACATAGGTACAAAAAGTTCTTAAACCACGTTCTGAGAGCTCCTCATGTACTCTACATATGCCTGAACAAAGAAGCTGTGTATTACCAACATATGCCACCTTATAGAGTGCCTCCTTAACATCAACCAGCAAACATCTTACCATATACTACAACCAAAACATCTATGAAAGAGCCCAAAGAAAAGATTTATAGGATCATGGTTATTGTTCAGGGATAGAAAAAGTCCTTAGAATTCATATAGTCTAGTTGCCATGTTTTACAGATAATAAAGCTCAAAGAAATTAAATGGCTTACCTAAATTTCCAGAGCCTACAAGTACCAGAGCTGGGCTAAAAATTCAGGTCCATCTTACTCTGGGTTCAGGATTTTTACTTTGGCATGATATAGCCTCTCAATAAAGAGAGACATTTATCCATGCAACAAAAATTTGTTGAGAAGCACAGGGATTACAGCAGTGAATGAAAATAATAGAGGGAATTCCTATTCTAATGGATCTTATACTCAAGTGTCTGGGGAAATAATAAAAATTACACAAATAATAAATATATGATATATGTCAGGTGGTGATAAATACTCTAGGGAAAATTAAGTAGGGTAAAGGGATAAAGAGTAAAGAAAGACATTATTTTATATCAAGTAGTCAGTGAGGTGAAACTTAAGCAGGCACCTCAGAAAAGGGATGGAACAAGCCACGTACTTATCCATGGATAAAGTATTCCAGGAAAAGAGAACAGAAAGTAAAAGAATATCTTAAGGTGGCAATGTGCTATGCATGTTCAAGAATCAGCAAAATGGCCAGAGAGACCAGAGCAGAGTGAACAAAGGTGAATTCTGATAGAAGATAATGTTGAAAACATAGCGCGGAGTATATTATTTAGGACTTTGGCTTTTTTTAAGAAAGAGAGAAGTTACTGGAAGGTTGTGAGTATGTAAGCATCATGATTTAACTCCATTCTAAAGTGTCCTTCTGGCCACCCTGTGGAAAGTAGAAAGCCATTGAACATTTAGGCAACAGATGATAGTGGCTTAAATTAGGATAATAATAGTCAAGGTCATAAGAAATTGTTGGATATATTTTGAAAGCAAGAGATTTTGCTGATGCTAAATGAAGCCGATGAGGGAAAAAAATCAGGTTGTGTTTTAGCCTAAGCAATTGAAAAAATGGAGCTATTATTTATTAAAATGGAGAAGATAACAGGAGAAGCAAGCTTGGAGCACAGCACCAAGAGTTTGGTATGGCCTGTGGTAAATTTCAGATATTTCTTAGATATCCTATGGTAATTTAGTTGGGTAGTATTTGCTTTTGTAAGTCTAGAGTTCAAAGGAAAAGTAACAGCTAGAGATATACATTTAGAATGGAATTATATAAATTAAGCTATGGGACTGAACAAAATAATCTAAAGAGTATGTATAGATAGAAAAGTTGAGAAAAATAGGGTGCAGTAGGGAAGGGATGAGCAAGACCAGAGGCTTAAATACTGAGATATCCCAATATTTAGATATAAGGGAAAATAAAAAGACCTAGATAAGATGACTAAGAATGAACAACTAGTGAACTGAGAGGCAAATCAAAAGGCTGTGGTATCCTGGAAGCCAAGTGGAGTTAAGTGTTTCAAGGAAGAAGAAGGGATCCACCATGTAAAAGCCTGCTGAAAAGTCAAGTACCATGAGGGCCAGGAGAAGGTCAATGTATAGTCATTGGTGACACAGATGGGATCCTGATAGGACAGGTGGAGTGGAGTGGTAAGAAGATTGAACTCAAGAGAGGTATTATAGGAGAGGAGGTATAGACAGTAAGTTTGTATAATTCTTTTTATGAGTTTTGAAAAAGGGAAAGCAGAAAAACAGGATTGAAGGACCGAGAGATGTGACAGAAGAGAAAGGATTAAAGAAGACTTTTTTTTTTCAAAAACAGAAGAGATTATATCAAGATTGTAAAAATGAACCAAGTATGGCTGTGGCTCTCTATTTTCCACTATATTTCACTTCATTATATTCAACAATCTCTTCCTCCACCTCTACTCATTCCCCAAACCCTGTCATCCCCCCAAACTGCTCTATTGTGTCAAAAATAGATACATTCTACCTCTGGTCACAATGTATCTGTACTATGACTCCATGGGTACCTGCAGTGCACTGATCCTCTACTTCACTGCCCACCTTAAGCCCCTTTCATATTTAATTTCCTCTCCATCCAGCTTTTATTCCTTGGTTCACTTTAATCACTCTCTTGTCTATGAGATCATAAACTCTTTTCCCTCATTATTACTCCATCAAGTGCAGAAAATATCCAACACTGGATAAAAATTATTTGCCTAACCTATAGCAGCATCTTGGCTACTGAACACAGTGTAAGTAAAATCACACAACAGGAAAGATTTGCTTTACTATAGATTAGCGATTAGCTCAGGTGGGTCCTCAACACTAGCAGGTAATATTTCCCTATCCAGATTGTGTTCCCATTTTCCATAAAGGAATTTTTTTAAAATGCCCACTCTTCAATTTCTTAACAACAAATAAGCAATCAAAACAAACAAACAAAGCCCCAACTTAACCGCACTCCTTACCCTTCCTTACTCTTTTGAAATAGGAAATGGTTCTACCACCAAAAACAAAAACGAAAATTCTCCTCTCCTCCACCAGTGTTTCCTATGTCTGGAAATATCTCCACCAATCTCCCAGTTACATAGTCAGATGCAGGTGAGTCATCCTTTGACACTTCCTACTCTGCTATTTCTGAATTCCAATCAATTATCAAATCTATAGATTTGATATAATAAATATCCCTTGATTTATATATTTCTTTTCCACTGTCACTAACCAAATCCAAGTTCCCAACATTATGCATCTGCATGACCACAGAAGCCTCGGATTCCTGCTCCTACACTCTAGCCAGAATGATCTTGAAAAATTGTAAGTTTGATCATGGCACACAGACACCCCCATAATTTAACATTTTATTATTGTCCATTGCATTTCAAATAAAGTAGAAAATTTGTGCTATGGCTTATAAGGCCCTCAGTAATCTATTACTTTTACATCACCTGCCACTATACACCTTTATTCTATATCATATTGGGCTCTGTCATTAGCTACAGGAAACCTATAGGTCTTTGACCTAATATTAGCATTACACCCTCTCCCACCATAACCAACACTAACAGTCTCCTAAAATATACTCAGCTGAAATATCAGCTCCAAAGTATCCCTTTCCTAACTAGCCAAAATACATTAAACCTTGTACTTCATCTTCAAAGTATTCGTTGCACATACTATTATTTGTTAAATGTCTCTTTTACCTGCTAGACTGTGAGTTCCATGGGCATAGCTCTATATTCCTATCACCATTACATCCCTCGCTCTTATTATACAGTGGACACTCAGTATGTATACACTGATTTGCATTTAATACCTATTTTATCTTCAAACTTCCATCCAAAATTGAGGATACAGTGAAATCATCTAAACACCTGATTATTAGTACATTATTATCATTATACTTTCAGAACTTCACCTCCATTTACTAAATAAAATGACAGCTAAACTCTAGATTTTTCTGGAAACTGTTTATCAGTTTTTAACATATATCAAAAGTGCTGCTTAAAGGAAAAAGTCACATATGAAGCATTGAGCTCTGCTGTATTTCTGAAGAATAAAGGACAAAGAGAAACGATTTGCAAGTAATTGAAAGATGAGGTGCCTGAAGAAAAAAGTAAGACAAGAAGTAAATTTTCTCCTTTCTCCTATTTTACTCAAATTCTTCAACTCAAACTCCTACTTCCACCTGGTGGTCCTCAACAACATAGAAGTGATTACTACTACCTGCTATGTGTAACAAGAATTATTACTACACTCAAGACAAAACACTTTGACATGCAAGATAAAACATGCGTTATTTACCAAGATATGATGCCTGTTTACAATCTAGTACACATGTAAGATTTTAAAATACACAAAAGAAAATAAACATAAAGTTGGCACTCAGTTCACTTTGTCCCTGCTCATAGATTCAGTTTTCTAATGATCTGAACCTGATTGTTTAAATATATTGCCATGGCCTCTGGATATGTGGCGCAGGTTTCAACAAGGAGGCCACAAACTGTTTTCCCAAGACAACTAATATCCCCAAATATGTTAATAGATGTCCCATTAAAAAAGAGTTTCCTGGTCAAAAAAAATTTAAGAAATGCTTAATATATATATCTCTTGGAAAATAACAATACAATAAAATAACAATTTTATTTTATTTTTTAAAGATTTTATTTATTTATTTGACAGACAGAGGTCACAAGTAGGCAGAGAGAGAGGGGAAAGCAGGCTCCCTGCTGAGCAGAGAGCCCAATGTGGGGCTCGGTCCCAGGACCCTGAGACCATGACCTAAGCCGAAGGCAGAGGCTTAACCCACTGAGCCACCCAGGCACCCCTAAAATAACAATTTTAAAGATTCTGAATACAATAAAACTTTTTAGCTTTACTAAACCCACCATTTCACAGACATATTTAATGATGAAGCCACATTCTCATCTGCCACCTATTAAAAACACATATGACACTAGTATTCATCCATAGGCTTTAAGAAATAGTGGCTTCAGCTATAGTCATGATTTGCCTACTATGACATATAAACTTTTGTTCAGATACTTTCTTAAAGTTAATAAATAAATAAATGGCAAAAATAGAGCTCTTCACTAGATCGACTGAATGAAAACTTCAGCAGTTGCATAAGACTAGAAAAGAAGTCCTAAAGGATAGGATACTTAAGTGAATAATATATATTAGCCTAAACTAATACCAACTGTAGCTTAATTTATACTAATTTTAATATTTCCAAATGTAATTAAAATATACATATGTCATTCTGAATCCTTCTCTTGGAGATATTTCAATTTTGATCTGATATACACACTCTTGGTAATGATTCTCGAAGTTCAGTATTCATTAGAATCACCCAGGTTCTTATTACAAAAGGCAATTTCCTGGGATCAACACCAAAGTTACTGAATTCTTGGGTGTAAGATTCAAGATTTTGCATTTTTAGCAAATACTCTAAACGATTCTGGAAATCCTGTCTCTAGAACTTTAGTTTCTTCATCAAAAACATTATTTCAGGTGTCTGCAGTTTCTCTAAGTCTATTTGCTTATGCTGATTAAACTCAATAAAGAGATCTAGTTTAGCCATTCTGGGGGCTTTATACTAAGAAGATATAACAATTCTTTCCCCTAATAGTTAGGCTTTTTCTTACTCTTTGTTATCCTTAAAGAATATTTTTCTACTTCCTGAAGAAGAAATAAAGCTTTCCCTATACACACACACATATGCATACACTCACACAAATATTCCCTCCATATAATAATCAGCCACTAGCTATGACACTAATAACTTAGATTGACTTTTATCAACTAAATTCCCAACAAGGCTCCATTACAAATACTTGCTGAAAACAGTATGGAACTTGTCCAAGCAGGACATTCTGGGCACTCATTTTCACTATACTATTTCACCCTGCCATTTTAACTTATTATGTTAAGCACTTAATGAAAGTTACACAAACTCATTAGAAGAATATGGAAGAATCATATTAGCAATAAAATAAAACCAGAAAACTAAGGTATTCTGAAATAACTAAAAGGAAATTCCTATTTCTTTTCTCAAGATTTGATTAAGAAACAAGTGTAACTCATTTTCTAATTCAATTTATCCAGTAACATGTATTATTACTGATAAGAGTAATTCATAGAAAAAAACTGACAACGGCTAGACTGCAAGCACTAATTATGTGATTGAAAAATTTGAACTTGGTAAAATGTGCCTCTTAGAAACAATGGCCCCAATGGAAAGATCACAACTGAAGATATAAACTCATGAGGGAGAAAAAAAGATGGGATTTGTAATCCAAACTTCTTCATAAATATTAAATAAAATGAAATGATTCTGACAAAACAACTTTGATAAAGATAAAACTTTCAATTAGAAATCATTTAATTGCACAGCAGAAATTGACTAAGATGTTAACTTTTTCAAAGAATTTTTTTCAGCATTGATTGAATTCTGAAGAAAAAATAGTAAATTATAATATAAACTCAATATGTCCTTACCATTAAAATGATGAAGTCAAAATAAAGACTAGGTAAAAATCCCAGCACCTACAGAATAGACATTTTAATCAGAATTTTCTAGCACAAGATTTCATAAGGTCTTAAAATAGAAACTTAAAATGTCTAATTGAACATGCAATTTGATATGGCAGATTGAATACATTGACCTTTTCTCCTCTTCAAAACCTATCTGAAATGAATGGATATATATGAAAAGAAACTGTAATAATGATATAAAATAAGAATAATAAATGGTGTCTATATTTCCTTCATTGCTTTAAAATAAAAAAGAGACTTCCACTTCAGCCAAAAGGTCAGATCAAATATCCTGAGAAAACTTTTCAAAGAAGAAATCATCAGAGGGCAGAAATAAAGAGAAAGTAAAAATCCAGACAGGTAAGCAAGCTCTGAGGCTGGCATGTATACTAGGGGCAACTACCAATCCATGGTGGCCTAGGGCTTAGGTTTTTATAAAATACAGATCTAGGCCCTGTACAAGATGGGAGAGAAAAACTGGGAAATCAGATTAGGAAATGTGAACAAATGCAGGACCCGCTAAAGGCAATACAGGAAAAAAAAAAAAAGATAACTCTTAAAAGGAGATGATGAAAAAGCCTTAACTCTTGGATGGATGGCTAAATTGAGAGGGAGAAAACAGGGAGTCTCCCTGAATAATTCCTAAGCACAGGCCTCCCATCAGACTGCTTTGGGCCAGAATTTATACTATCCTTATATATTCAAAACTAAAAATGTGTTTTTAACTAGCTGGCATTTATAGAATCCTATGAAGTTAGCAGAAGCAAAAATCTCTTTGGAAGAGTGCACCTATAACCCAGGTCTAAAATAATCCTGATGGAGGAGAAGCAAGATGGAGGAAGAGCAAGATGGCAAAGAAGTAGGAGACAGAAATATCATCAGGTCCCAGGAGCTCAGCTAGATAGTTATCAAACCATTCCGAACACCTACAAAGTCAACAGGAGATAGAAGAGAAGAAGAGCAGCACTTCTAGGAACAGAAAATCGACCACTTTCCAGAAGGTAGGATATGCACAAAAGTGAGTCTAAAGTGACCAGAAGATAGACTGTGGGGGGAGGGGTCAGTCAGCTCCTGGCCAGTGAGAGAGCAGTGAAGCACAAAATTTGAACTTTTAGAAGTTGGCTTCACTGAGAAACATCACTTTAGAGGCTAAGTGGCGGGTGGAGCCCTCATGGAGACAGTGGGGTCTTAGAACCCCTGGGGAGACAAAAGCCAGGGGTGTCTGAGTGTGCCAGAGCTCCCAGGTATGAGAGTAGGGAAGCTGACTGCAGAGAAAGAGCCAAGGAGGGGCTCTCAGCTTGAGATTACTTTGTGATCCAAGGCACAGTCGGGACACTATTTTTTCCAGCAGGGACCCCACAAGTGCCAGATCCAGAGAGACTCCCCTCCTTCTTCCTCTGGGAGGAGTGGTGCAGGAGTGCACTGCAGGAATCTGCTGGGTTTGGAGAATCAAAATGGAGCCATGCACAAGAGACAGAAATGCTCAGTCACAGGCCAGGTGAGTTCAGAGTGCAGCTGGAGACCAGGGAGCTGAGAGGGATTGACTGCTTTTCTCTGAAGGCACACTGAGGAGTGGGGCCTGAGCTATTGGCTCCTTATGGGCCGGAGATTGGGAGACCACCATTTTCATTCACGCCCTCCAAAGCACTACAGAAAGTGTTCAGGGAATGAAACAACTAGAGGAAATCTGAGCAAATTACTTAGTCTGGCCCCTGGCAAGGGCAGTGAAATTCCACCTCAGACGAAGACATTTGAAAATCACTACAACAGGCCCCTCCCCCATAGATCAGCAAGAACATCCAGCCAAGACCAAGTTCACCAATCAATGAGAACCATAGAATTCCAGAGCTAGGGAAAAGCAACACATAGATTTCGTGGCTTTTTTCCATTTTCCTTTAGTCTTTCAAAGTTAAATTTTTTTAATTTTATTTTTTCTTGTCCTACTTTTTCAGTTTTTCCTCTTTCCTATTCTAACTTTTTTAACTATTTTATCATATCAATACGTTTTAAAAATCTTTTTTAATTTTCATTTGTTACAGTCATATTTTATCCCTTCATTGTATTTAACCTTATTTTTTGTATACATGTAGTGTTTTTTCCTTAAAATTCTGGGGTACAATTTCTTCAAATAGATCAAAATATGCCCTAAATCTAGCACATGGATTTGTTCTAGTATCCAGCCTGATCATATTCTTTACTCTTTTTTCCTTCTTTTTTAACCAACTTCTTATTTTATCAATTCCTCTTGTAGGATCTTTTTTCATTTTCATCTTTACAATCAAATTCCATCCTTTTATCATGCTTACCCTTATTTTTTTAATCTTATTTATTTATTTGACGAAGAGAGATGGAGAGAGAGAGTCAATGAGAGAAGGAATAAAAGCAGGGGAAGTGGGAGAGGGAGAAGCAGGCTTCCCATGGAGCAGGGACCCAATGTGGAGCTTGATCCCAGGACGCTGGAATCATGACCTGAGCTGAAGGCAGATGCTTAATGACTGAGCCACCCAGGCACCACTACCCTTATTTGTGTGTGTGTGTGTGTATATATCTATATACCCATACATGCATACATACACACACACACACACACACACACACATATATATGTATATGTATATGTATATGTTTTTCTTTCTTTAAAATTTTGGGAGGCAGTTTCTTCTAACATATACACCCAAATAAATACAACCAAAATCAAGTATGTGGCTCTGTTCTATTCACCAGTCTAATATATATATTAGACTCATATATAGTTATATCTATATATCTATATCTATATCTATCTATATATATATATATATATATATATAATTTTCCCTCCTTGTTTTCCCCCATTCTTCTCCTCCCAGTTTCAGGTCTCTTCTGATTTGGTTAGCGTATATTTTTCTGGGGTTGTTGCTACCCTTTTAGTATTTTTTTTCTCATTCATCTATTCTTATATGGATAAAATGACAAGGTGGAAAAACTCAACACAAAAAAAGAAAAAGAGGCAGTACCAACAGCTAGGGACCTAATCAATACAGATGTCAGTAATATATCAGAACTAGAATTCAGAATGACGATTATCAAGGTGCTAGTTGGGCTTGGAAAAAGCATGGAAGATATTAGAGAATCCCTTTCTAGAAAAACAAAAGAACTAAAATCTAACACCAAGTTGAAATCAAAAAAGCTATTAATGAGATGCAAAAAAAATGGAGGCTCTTACTGCTAGGATAAATGAGGCAGAAGACAGAATTAGTGATATAGAAGACCAAATGATGGAGAATAAAAAAGTTGAGCAAAAGAGAGACAAACAACTACTGGACCATGAGGGGAGAATTCGAGAGATGAGTGATACCATAAGACAAAACAATATTAGAATAATTGGGATCCCAGAAGAAGAAAAAAGAGAGAGGCAGAAGGTATATTGGAGCAAATTATAGCAGAGAATTTTCCTAATTTGGTGAATGGAACAAGCATTAAAAATCAGGAGGCACAGAGAAACCCCCTAAAAATCAATAGAAATAAGTCCACACCCCATCATTTAATAGTAAAACTTACAAGTCTCAGTGACAAAGAAAAGCCTAAAGGCAGCTCAGGAAAGGGGGTCTGTAACACACAGCAGTAGAAATATCAAATTGGCAGCAGAACTATCCACAGAGACCTGGCAGGCCAGAAAGGACTGGCATAATATATTTAGAGCACTAAACAAGAACCAAGTATACTATATCCAGCTAGGCTGTCTTTGAAAATAGGAGAGATAAAAACCTTCCAGGACAAACAAAAACTAAAAGAATTTGCCAACATGAAACCAGCCCTACAGGAAATATTGAAAGGGGTCTTCTAAGCAAAGAGAGAGCCTAAAAGTAACATAGATCAGAAAGGAACAGAGACAATATACAGTAACAGTCTCCTTACAGGCAATACAATGGCACTAAATTCTTATCATTCAATAGTTACATTGGGCTAAATGTCCCAATCAAAAGACACAGGGTGTCAGACTGGATTAAACAAACAAACAAACAAAGACCCATTGACATGCTGACCAGAAGAGACTCATTTTAGATCCAAAGACAACTCCAGATTTAAACTCAGGAGGTGGAGAACAATTTACCATGCTAATGGACATCGAAAGAAAGCTGAGTGGCAATCCTCATACGAGACAAATTAGAATTTAAACTGAAGACTATAATAAGAGATGAGGAAGGACACTATATTATACTTAAAGGGTCTGTCCAATAAGAAGATCTAACAATTTTAAATATCTATGCCTCTAACATGGGAGCAGCCAACTATATGAGCCAACTAATAACAAAATCAAAGAAACACATAGACAATAGTACAATAATAGTAGGGGACTTTAACACCCCCCTCACTGAAATGAACAGATCATCTAAGTAAAAGACCAACAAGGAAATAAAGGCTTTAAATGACACACTGGAACAGATGGACTTCACATACATTTTCAGAACATTCCATTCCAAAGCAACAGAATATATGTTCTTCTCTAGTGAACATGGAACATTCTCCAGAATAAATCACATCCTGGGTTACAAATCAGGTCTCAACTACTACCAAAAGACTGGATCATTCCCACCATCTTTTTGAGACCACAATGTTTTGAAACTAGAACTCAATCACAAAAGGAAAGATGGAAATAACTCACATTCATGGAAGCTAAATAGCATTCTACTAAAGAATGAATGGGTTTTGGGGGGAAGGGAGGGCAGGGGGTTGGGTGAGCCTAGTGGTGGGTATTATGTAGGGCACATATTGCATCAAGCACTGGGTGTGGTGTGTAAACAATGAATTTTGGAAAACTGAACAAAAACAAAAATTAAATTTAAAAAAAAGAATGAATGGGTCAAGCAAGAAATGAAAGAAGAATTTTACAAATTCATGAAAAAACATGAAAATGAAAACACAAATTCTCAAAATCTTTGGGATGCAGCAAAGGCAATCCTAAGAGGAAAGAATATACAATACAAGCCTTTCTCAAGAAACAAGAAAGGTATCAAATATACAACCTAACCCCACACCTAAAGGAGGTAGAGAAAGAACAGCAAAGAAAGCCTAAACCAAGCAGGAAAAGAGAAATAATAAAGGTCAGAGCAGAAATCAATGAAACAGGATCCAAAAGAACAGTAGAACAAATCAACAAAACTAGGAGCTAGTTCTTTGAAAGAGTTAATAAAGATTGATTGATAAACCTCTGACCAGACTTATCAAAACGGAAACAGAAAGGACCCAAATTAGTAAAATCATGAATGAAAGGAAGAGGTCACAACCAACACCAAGGACATACAAACAATTATGAGAACATATTATGAGCAAATATATGCCAGCAAATTAGACAATCTGGAAGAAATAGATGCATTCCTAGAGACGTATAAACTACCAAAACTGAACCAGGAACAAATAGAAAACTTAAACAGACCCATAACCAGTAGGAGATTGAAGCAGTCATCAAAATCTACCAACAAGCAAGAGCCCAGGGCCAGATGGCATGCCAGGGGAATGTTACCAAATATTTAAAGAAGAATTAGTACCTATTCTCCTGAATCTGTTCCAAAAAATTAAGATGGAAGGAAAATTCCAAACTCATTTTATGAGGCCAGCATCACATTACCTTGATCCCAAAACCAGACAAAGACCCCATCATAAAGGAGAATTACAGATCAATATCTCTGATGAAAATGGATGCAAAAATTCTCACCAAATTACCAGCCAATAGGATCAAACAGTACATTAAAAGGATTATTCATAACCACTAAGGGGAATTCATTCCTGGGCTACAAGGTTGGATCAGCAACTGCAAATCAATCAATATGTACAATACATTAATAAAAGAAAGAACAAAAACCATATGATCCCCTCAATAGATGCTGAAAAAGCATCTAACAAAATACAGCATCCTTTCTAGATCAAAACTCTTCACAGTGTAGGGATAGAGGGTACATACCTCAATATCATCAAAGTCATCTATGAAAAACACACAGCAAATATCATTCTCAATGAGGAAAAACTGAGAGCTTTTCCTCCAAGGTCAAGAACATGGCAGGTATGTCCACAATCACCACTGCTATTCAATATAGTACTAGAAGTCCTAGCCTCAGCAATCAGACACCAAAAAGAAATAAAAGACATCCGAATTGGCAAAGAAGTAAAACTCTCATTCTTTGCAGATGATAAAATACTTTATGTGGAGAACCCAAAACACTCCTCCCCAAAACTCCTAGAACTCATACAGGAATTCAGTAAAGTGTCAGAATATAAAATCAATGCACATAAATTAGTTGCACTTCTATACACCAACAAGACAGAAGAAAGAGAAATTAAAGAGTCAATCCCATTTACAATTATACCCAAAACCATAAGATACCTAGGAATAAACCTAGCCAAAGAGACAAAGAATCTGTCCTCAGAAAACTATAAAGTACTCATGAGAGCAATTGAGGAAGACACAAAGAAATGGAAAAATGTTCCATGCTCATGAATTGGAAGAATAAATATTGTGAAAATGTCTATGCTACCTAAAGCAATCTACACATTTAATGCAATCCTTATCAAAATACCATCCATTTTTCTCAAAGAAATGGAACAAATAATCCTAAAATTTATATGGAATCAGAAAAGGCCCCGAATAGCCAGAGGAATGTTGAAAAAGAAAACCAAAGTTGGCAGCATCACAATTCTAGACTTCAAGCTCTATTAAAAAGCTGTAATCATCAAGACAGTATGGTCCCAGCACAAAAACAGACACATAGATCAATGGAACAGAATAGAGAGCCCAGAAATACACCCTCAACTCTATGGTCAACTAATCTTCCACAAAGCAGAAAAGATTGTCTACCACATGCAGAAAAATGAAACTGGACCATTTCCTTATACCATATACAAAAACAGACTCAACATGGATGAAAGACCTCAATATGAGACAGTATTCTATCAAAATCCTTGAGGAGAACACAGGCAGCAGCCCCTTCCACCTCAGCCACAGCAACTTCTTCCTACAAACATCGCCAAAGGCAAGGGAAGCAAGGGCAAAAATGAACTATTGGAACTTCATCAAGGTCAAAATCTTTTACACAGCAAAGGAAACAGTCAACAAAACCAAAAGACAACCAACGGAATGGCGGAATATATTTGCAAATGACCTAGCTGATAAAGGGCTAGTATCCAAAATCTATAAAGAACTTATCACACTCAACACCCAAAGAACAAATAATCCAATCAAGAAAAGGGCAGAAGAAATGAACAGACATTTCAGCGAAGAAGATATCCAAATGGCCAACAGACACATGAAAAAGTGCAAAACACCACTCGGCCTAAGGGAAATACAAATCAAAACTACAGTAAGACAGCACCTCACACCAGTCAGAATGGCTAAAATAACAAGTCAGGAAACGATAGATATTGGTGAGGATGTGGAGAAAGGGGAACCCTCCTACACTGTTGGTAGGAATGCAAGCTGGTACAGCCACTTTGGAAACAGTATGGAGGTTCCTCAACAAGTTGAAAATAGAGCTACCCTAAGATCCACCAATCACACTACTAGGTATTTGCCCTAAAGATATAAATGTAGTCATCTAAAGGGGCACATGTACCCAAATGTTTATAGCAGCAATGTCTACTGAGTTAAAGTATTACAACAGATGAAAGAGATTAATAAACAAAAAATGTTTCCATCAAATTGAAACTTCATCAAATTGGAGCTCCTAAAGGACAGAACAAGAAGAGGCACAATGTGATGACTTAATGGTAAGGAATGTTTTCCACAAATGGATCTTAAATGAAAATTATATTTGAGAGTTCATTCTAAAAGCGAAATAAGTCAAGCAGAGAGAGTCAATTATCATATGGTTTCGCTTATTTGTGGAACATAAGGAATAACACGGAGGACATGGGGAGATGGAGAGAAGAAGGGAGTTGGGGGAAATCGGAGGGGGAGATGAACCATGAGAGACTATGGACTCTGAGGAACTAACTGAGGTTTTTGGAGGGGAGAGGGCTGGGGGGTTGGGTGAGCCTGGTGGTGGGTATTGTGGAGGGAGCACTGGATGTGGTGCATAAACAATGAATTCTGGAACACTGAAAATAAATTTAAAAAATAAATAAAAATTTAAAAAAAGAAAAAGGAAGAAAGCCATGTAAAACCTGGAGCTCTCTTGTGTCAGAGAATGCCATGAGGAAGAATTCCATCCCTGCTGAGTGGTTGGTCATGTTTTCCACATGACGAAAGAGAGTAAGACACAACACCAGGTTCCAAAAGAGAGAGAGAGAGAGGATGCAAAAAGTCATATGATATAAGACACAAGAAAAAGTGGCAGCAAAGTATCAACAGAAGAGCAAAAGGATCTCATAAATTAAAAGAGAATCCATATGATCCTGACACTTGGAACAGAATTTATGTACAATTCTTTTGCAATAGCCAATCAAGATAGTTTTCATAGTTACTAAAGGTAGTTGTTTTCTTTTCCCATTCATTTCAGTGATTTGGTTCGTTTGTAATACAGTTAATTTGTTTTTATTTCTATTCCATTATGGGGGTTGATCATATTCTAGTTGGTTTTAATGGTTTATTTCAGGGGTAAGTCAAAGATATCTGAGCTATTACTACTTTGGTTATAAGAGTCATAGTTACACAAAAAGATGTACTCAAGGTAGTATATCATATCCCAGCTACCTGAATCTCATTCCCTACACCTTTCCAACTCTTTCCCAACTCACTCTCTAAATAACCAATCTCTTATGTTTCTAAATTAGCCTACTTATATTTCTTTTGCACAAATGAGCACATACTATGTGTTTTCTTGGATCCCCTTCTTTCATATATTAAGCATAGAATATTATGGATACTCTTTTGGTCTATATTTTTTTAACTAAACAGCATATCCTAGAAATCAGATCACATTAATCCACAGATATCTCCCTCATTCTTTTTTTTTAATAGATAGTATTCCATGTCTATGAACCATAGCTTATTTAATCACTCTCCTATGCACCATAGCTTATTTAATCACTCTCCTATGTACAAACATTTTAGTTATTTCCCATATTTTACAATTACAAGTATGCTGTGATGAGTAGCTTCTGAACATATATTTTCATTCTGTTGGAGGCATACCTTCAGGGTAGATTCCTACAAGGAGATTGCTGGATTGAAAGATATATGCATCTTTAATTTTGTTAGGTATTACCAAATTTCCATCCAGAAGGGTTGTATCAATTTGTATTCTTACCAACAAGATGCCTGTTTCCACACAGATTTGCCAACAGAACATGTTGTCATGTTTTTTAAATGTTTAACAAGTCTTAGGAAAGAAATAGTTTCTCAGTTCTCTATCAATCTGCATTTTTTTTAATTTTAGTGAATTTAAGCATTTGTTCATATATTTGATACATTTTTATATTATACATTTACATCCCTTTTTAAATGAATTTTCTGTTCATGTCTTTTCCCCATTACTCTATTGGATTTTCAGTCATTTGTCCCTTGATTATAAGAGTTCCTTTTATTTTAGGACCATTAGCCTTTTGTCTGTGTTACAGGTGGTGAATATTTTATCCCGATATGTCAGATGTCTCTTAACTTTTTCTGTTAGTTGTCATATGTTATTTTTATGTAGTCATATTTATTATCTTCTTGTCCCTAGAATTTGTCATAGTGGAAAGTCTTTCTCTATGTAAGATGAGAAAGGAATTCATATACATTTATTTTTCTACTTAAATGATTTTGTTTCTTACATGTAGACCCTTAATCCATTCAAACTTAATTCTTTGGTATGGTGTGAGAGGCAAAGCTAATTTTATCTTTTTCCAAGTGGCTACACAGTTGTCCTAGCACCATTTATTAAATTTCCATCTTTATACCACTAACTAGAGATGCTGCTTTTGTCATATACTAAATCTCCTTATGTATTTGGGCTAATTTGGGAATTTCTATTCTATTCCATTTGTCCATTTCTCTGCTTATGCACCAGTAGAACACTGTTTTACTTATACAGGTTTTATAACATGTTTTAATGTCTGGTAAGTCTAGTTTCTCCCTACACACAAAATTGTTCTTTCCCATGCTTCCCTATCTATTCCTGCATATTTGTTTTTCCATACGAACTTTAGCATCAAGATGTTTAAATCTATAAAGTAATGTGTTGGAATTTTTATGGAGATGACAAGTGTTTTATGAACTAACTTAGAGAAAACTGACACTTTTATAACTCTAAGCCACCCTTTCTTAGAATTGGAGATGTATTTTTTCCAAAGAAGACATTTGAATGGCCAAAAGGTACATGAAAGGTACTCAACATCACTAACCATCAGGGCAATACAAATCAAAACCACAATGAGATATCACCTCACAGCTGTTAGAATAGCTATTATCAAAAAGACAAAAAATAAGTGTTGGTGAGGATAAAGAGAAAAGGGAACTCTTGTGCACTATTGGTGGAAATGTAAAACGGTGCAGCCACTATGGAAATGAGTATGTAGTTTCCAAAAAAATTTAAAACTATATAATCTAGCAAGTCCACTTCTGGCTATATATCTGAAGGAAATTAAATCAGTATTTTGAAGAGATACATGCACCCCCATGCTCACTGCATCGTTACTAACAATAGTCAATACATAGAAACCACCTAAGTGTCCATCAGTAGATAAATAGATAACGAATATATACATACATACATATACACACAATATATACTTTATGAATACTACACAGCCCAAAGAAGGAATTTATGCCATTCGCATCACCATGAATGAACTTTAATGACATTCTGCTGAGGAAGTAATTCAGGGAAAGATAAATACCTGTGATCTCATTTATATGTGGAAACTAACAAAACAAACAAAAAAATTTTGTAGAAATAGAGAATATATTGGTGATTGGCAGACGTGGGAGGTGAAGGTGGTCAAGGGGTGCAAATTTCCATTTATAAGATTAATAAATTCTGAGGATTTAATATGTAGCATGATGACTATAGTTAAATCTGTCCGTTTAGTATATTTGTAAGTTGCTAACAGATCTTATAAGTTCTCAACACACACACACATAAAATAATTTTAAGTATGTGAGGTGAGATATTAACTAACATTGAGTTATTCATTTCACTATATATATATATATATATTGAGTTATCATGTTGTATACCTTAAAATTAATTACATTTCAATTTTATCTCAAAAAAGCTGGGGAAAAAGAATATATGATATTTTTCACTTGTTCAAGCCTTCCTCAGTATCTCTGGGGAATGTTTTAAAACTTCCCTTAAATAAGATTTTGTACATTTCTTTAATTTATTCCTATGTATGTAATCTTTGCCGCTAATCATAGTGTTTTCTCCCTCATTATGTTCTAGGTTTATTGCTTGTGTATATGAAGGCTGCTTAATTTTGTATGTTAATTTTATAAGCTGTACTTGAATAACCCTTTTATTTTTGAGTAATTTTATCATTAATTCTCTGGGGAATGGGAGCATTTGACATAACACTGTATCAACTGCAAGTTAAGATAGTTTTGCTTCTTCTTTATCCATTATTATGCTTGTAATTTATTTATCTTCCCTAACTGTGTTAGCTGATAACTCTAATACAATGGTGAATAGCCGTGGAGAGAGGTGGCATCCCTGCCTTGTCCCTCATCTTCATGAAAATACCTCTAGTGTTCCTTGGTTTAAAAAAGATTTTGGGGGACGCCTGGGTGGCGCAGTTGGTTAAGCGGCTGCCTTCAGCTCAGATCATGATCCCAGTGTCCTGGGATCAAGTCCCACATTGGGCTCCTTGCTCGGCAGTGAGCCTGCTTCTCCCTCTGTCTCTGCCTGCCACTCTGTCTGCCTGTGCTCGCTCCTGCGCTCTATCTGACAAATAAATAAATTTAAAAAAAAATCTTTAAAAAAAGATCTTGGGGGTAGTGGGGGGATGGGGTAACTGGGTGATAGGCATTAATGATGGCACGTGGTGTAATAAGCACTGGGTGTTATATATATACAACTGATGAATCACTGAACTCTCCTCTGAAGCTAATAATAAATGATATGTTAATTAATTGAATTTAAATAAGAATAAAATAAATTTTAAAAGATCCTGGTTTAAAAACAAAGGTATAAATTTTTTTTATCATTTTGAGAAAGTATTCTTCCTTAAATGTTTTCCTTAAATGTTTTTATCATGAATTTATGTGGAATTTTTTCCAAGGATTTACTCAATCTATATGGAGATAATTATATAACTTTTCCTTGAATTTATTAATGTGTATATGATATTAATGGATTTCCTTGTTGCATTCCTAGAAAAATCCCATTTGATCATGGTGTATTATTTTCTTAATATAGTAATGGATTCTGTCTTGATATTTTAAGTTTTTTGCATCAATATCCATGAGAGATATTGATCTGTAGCTTTCTTTTTGTTTGCCTTTATTTGGGTTAGATGTCTGTGTTACATTTTCTTCCTTTTTAATGCTCTGCAATAGCTTATAGAACATGAAATATATTTCGTCTTTGAAAGTCCAACAGAATTCCCTTGTGAAACCATTTGGTCCTCATGTTTTGTTTTGTTGTGTTTGGGGGTGGTTCCTCGATAACTTTATCTTTTCTGTGAAAATTGGACTTCAAAGACTTTTTAACTCTAGGGGCCCTTGTGTGGCTCAGTTGGTTAAGCGGCTACCTTTGGCTCAGGTCATGATCCCAGGGTCCTGGGATCAAGCCCCACATCAAGCTCCCTGCTCAGCGGAGAGCCTGCTTCTCCCTCTCCCTCTGCCTGCTGGTCTGTCTACTTATGTTCTCTCTGTCAAATAAATAAATAAAAATCTTTTTTAAAAAAAAGACTAACTCTAATAGGATCAGTTTGTTTGTTTGTTTTGTTTTGTTTTTGTTTTTGTTTTTTTAAGAGTTTATTTATTTACTTGACAGATCACAAGCAGGCAGAGAGGCAGGCAGAGAGTGAGAGGGAAACAGGCTCCCCGCTCAGCAGGGAGCCTGATGTGGGGCTCGATCCTAGGACCCTGAGACCATGACCTGAGCCGAAGGCAGAGGCTTTAACCCACTGAGCCACCCAGGTGCCCCTAATAGGATCAGTTTTGATAAACTTGCAGAATTTTCCATTTCATTTAGGTTTTCAAAATTGTCTACAAATTTAACTCATATAATCTTTTTCATTTCTTCTGTTTAAGGGGGTACTTCCCTGTATAATTTCTTACTTTGTGTATTTGTATTTTTGCTTTTCTTTCTTGAGTAAGTTATCTAATGATTTATCTGTTAATTTTTTTAACAGGATTTTGGATTTAAATCATGCTTGATTCTTTAAATTAAGATGGTCTCTGTAAGATGAGTCTGTTCTTCTAAATCATGTTGCTGGTCTTTTAAGTAGGGTATATTTTGAAATATCTATCCTGTAGTCCTGCTCTGATCTGTGCAGGCATTTTATGGTGTTTTCAGAACTAGAGTGGATTTAATCTTTCAAGTGGTTGCTCCAACTCTCTCTCTGGCTCCCTCTTTGCATCCTGTGACTTCTTGGCTGCCTTTGTTCTCAGCAAAGGCACAAAGGTGGATGGTTAAGGGTGAGATTTTATAGAACCCTGGTGCTAGGATTTTTTTCTCTTTCTTTTTTTTACTCACAGTGTTTAAACAACAGCATTTATATAACAGAAAAGTAAATAATACATAATTTCAAATAAACAGCTACTTTATATTTTTATACTAAAGTGACAGAACGTGTACAAAATAAAGGAAAGTAATATTTAATATGTATTTGTAACATGTGATAAAGAACAGCATACATGCATAACAATTAATATGTAAAAAAAGTATAACATGTTTTGTTAAGGTAACAACACAAGTGTGTAAAAAATTTTTGCATTTTGTAGAGTGTGTCCTCAGTTGGTTCTCTAAAAAGTTGGTCTCCCTTACATACTTTTTCATAATAGGAACTTTTCATTTACTATTCCCTACCTTTCTATGTCAATAAATTTTTATTTCCTCTGATACATTCTATGTCAAAATTGCCCTAATTCTCCCAAAAATGATTGCTCTGTCTCTAAAATGTCCTTTGAACTGCTTTGTACAAACCAGCACAGCACCCAGGTCCACATACTGATATTGATTATAAGTCTGTTAAGCATTCTTTTTTTTTTTAATTTGTTTGTATTTAAGCATTCCTTTAATCCAGCACAACTCTGTTCCCCTTCAATTTTTCAAGAGACAGTGCTGTAGAAGGGACCAAGCTAGTATTCCTACAGGGTTTCTAACTTTCTGGATTTGTCTAATTCTACTATGGGGTGGAACTGAGCGTGACTCCTCTCCCTCTCTCCTACATTTCCTATTTATCCCTCTCTCTAAACAAGATGGCAAACTTCCAATGTTCAAAATTATGACCTATTTACTTTTATATACCCAGAAACAAGACCATGCCTGATCCATACATGGTCAAGTTTAGTATTTTTGTTCTTGTTTTTGTTTTTAATAAAATACATATAGAATTGACCAGCAAAAGGTCAGTTTTTCCTAATTAATAGCAGACCTGGCATTTGTTTCAGATTATTATGCCCTAAAACATTCTCTCTCTCTCTCTCTCTCTCTCTCACACACACACACACACACACACACCCCAAGAAGAACAACAACAACCATAACAACTAGGAAATACCATATGAAACTACAAAAACAGAATGATGGTATACAATTTTGGTATACAACTTCTGTATACAATTTATGTATAGGTGGAAACCTGACAGAACAGCTAGGAAAATCTTCTGAAGTAGAATGATAATGACAGTGATTACACAGTGTAAGCGTTGCTATTAGGAAAGAAACAGGGAATGTTTCTACAGCAAATGGGCATTGAGCATAAATGTTTCTGGGAATCATGCATCATTTTGGCAGATGAAATTAAGATACAGATACAGAATGGAAATGATAAGCCAATCTATTGCTTATTTGAAAAAGCTGTTGTGAAGAACGTTAACTTAAAAAATAATAGCAGTACCCTATGTTTACAAATAAAGCATGCGGAGAAGTCAGCACTCAAAATAAGTATCCTAAATCCTGATTCCAGCTCTCCAACCATTATGTTTTCAATAAAGCACTTTATTTCTCTCTGACCTTCTTCTGTCTGTAAAGTGCAGAGGATACTTTGTTATTGCTTTAAGTAGCAATATTGTCTGCCTTAATCTGATGAAACCTCATCTTTCATGGTAGACAATAGAATGAGGACTTTCTTGTGGGGGTTATCTTTAGCTCCTGAGATTCTTCTTTTCTATGAAACTTTCTCAGGTGACTCCAGAAGATGGTCCCGACATTGCCATCTCAGAGATGCTGGGCTTGGTTTCATTACAGAAGTTGGTGAGCTTCTTTAGAGCTGAATGACAGACAAAGGCAAGAGCAAAGCTCAAAACAAAGATAAAGATGTATGAATTTTGCTTCCTTTGGAAGTAATAATCAGATATATTCTATTCTCTTTGGACAATGATGAGATAGAACCTATAACTAGGTTCCCTGAACTTTCATTCAGTATAAACTGTTTCTACTGTAATTTCTTCCATTTACCCTCTTTATGGTTTGTGATACTGTTTATTCCAACAAGACACAGTGCAAAGTACAGTGATTTATCACTTTCATTGTTTTCATAATTTCTCAAAGTGCCTTCCATCTGCTCTAGTATGAATCCTACAAAGTATATTCTATATCTTGATTGATTTCTAAGTTTTATTCAATGCTGATGAGTCAGACTTCCCTTAAACATATTGTGTATTTTTCTACTCCTCCTTACTGGTTTCTTTTAACTCTTACAGAATTTATTTTAAATCCTAGAGAAAATAGGGGCACCTGGGTGGCTCAGTCAGTTAAGCATGTACCTTTGGCTCAGGTTGTAATCCCAGAGTCCTGGGACTGAGCCCGCATCAGGCTCCCTGTTCAGTGGGGAGCCTGCTTTTCCCTCTGCCTGCCACTCCCCCTGCTTATGCGTTCTCTTGCTCGCTCTCTCTGTCAAATAAATAACAAAAATAAAAATAAATAAATCCTAGAGAAAATTCTAAGAAACTGATGGTAACACTGCAAGCTATACACTGTTCTAAACATGGTAATAAAGTACAAAATAGATACATGATTTAAAACCAAAAGAACAAACAGTACTGAAAAAGACTGTATTTAAATAAAAATTCAGTGTAGTCTTTTCTTTGTTCCAGAAAGTGGTCTGCAAATCCATTGTCCTCCATTATATCAAGAGGGAAACAGCACACACTGAGTTGAAGTACCAAAGGCACATACCCTTTAAATGCTTTACAGATCAAGCTGGATGATAACACTGTAGAAGTAGACTATTTCAAATCATCACACAACAGTCTTTTTATTCTAATTATATATCATTTTAAATATTGACAAAATTCTCAGAAGCTTCTTAAGAAAGATTCTTTAGAAAAACATTTATAGTAATCGCTGGGCTTTGTGCAAGTACTGGCAGGTTAATGGTCAGTTACCATTAGGGTACAATATTGCTTACTATCCCAAAGGAAGATTCCCCACAATTCAAAATAATAGGCAGATACATAGGGTGTCACCTGAGAGACTGCAAAGAGAAAAGGAAATTCACATGTTTTCTAGATGTCAGGTTGTGCATATTTTTTCATATATTATTTAAATTTCACAATGACCATCTTTGAGAAAATTGAAGCATAAAGAAGCTAAGTAATTTTCCCAGGAGCCTACAGCTAAAAGAAATAGAACCGGTTTCAAACAAAGTCTATATGATAAGGCCATGCTCCCTTCACAGGTCATGATGCCTTTACTACAAAGACTCTTATTCCCATAAAACATTACAACTGGTCTGCCTAAGAAGCAGACCTCTTCCATCCCTCCTTCTGCTCACCTGAAATTCTTACCTCTACTAACCTGGTGACAGGATAAGAAGACAAAGGCTTTAGAAAGAAGGGCATTGAGATTTGTTACCCCGAAGTGCAAGGACTGCTTGCCTCTGTGGTGCCTTCTCCACAGCAAAAGTTAGTTGATCACACATTATAAACTACTGCTTTAAAAAATATTTAATATGGTTTATATGACTGCATAGATAAGATTAATGGGACTGCAATAAGATACCAAAAACAGTAAGGGACATCACAAAGAGAGAACAAATAGGGGTAAGGGACCCATACTTAATAGGCTAGAGGCAGAAAATATAAAATGGAAAAGTCAGGCTGAAGGGCAGGAATTTGAAGAAAGGTAGTGAAGGCAAGAAGATGGAGCCCAGAAAATATGGCAGATCTAACCAAGAGGACTTTACAGAAATGGAGAAAATGATATGAAATGCCACTGGAAGGAAATTATTTATAATAAAATATCACTACACATAAAAAGGATTTCAAATCATCATGGCTCATCCCAAAATTATCATACTTAGAATCAAAGAAATAATGTAAGTATATTTGTAAACTATTTACATACTCTGCCACTAATGGTTTTTTTTTCCCCATCAGTGGTACGATATTGTAAGAAGTAATCTGAATTTCTGATCAGGAAACTGTATTAAGGCATTTGACTGTCCAATTAGCATTTTAATTTCAACATGTCCAAAACGAAGTTATCTTTTTCCTCTCTTCTAGGACTTCCCCATAATAGCAACCTATCCCTCCTATACTTTCCTTCTCTTGGAGACAAAATGACCATTGTTGAGTAACCCAATCCAAAAATGTAGGAGTCATTCCAGACCCTTGTCTCTCTCTGATTTATATCCAGTCAATCACTATGTCCTTTCAAATTCTATCTCTAAGCATGTCTCTGGTCTTTCCCTCATCTACATTTCCATTAATATATCATAATTTAAGCTCTCATTATTTTTCCTTTGAATTATTATAATACCTCCACACTGCTGACAGTGTTGTTTCTAACATGCAAATCTGATCCATTTATTTCCCTGTTTAAAATCCTTTAGTCACTCAGCATCCCTTTCAAGATAAAATTACAACTTCTTAATATGATATAAAACATCCTCCATCATCTAGTTTGTACTTTGCAATTTAGCCTCATCTCTGACCACAAAGACACAACTACAATGCAGTCACGGCAAATTATTTGCACTTTCTTGGGCCTAGTATATTGTCCCTTGTCCGTATCCCTTTAAATGTCATGCCAACTCCAACTACCCTTTCTGCTTATCCTATATAGTTCATATCTCTTAATACCTGTGCTTAGCTGTATCATACACTGATTTTATCAAAATATAACTATTTTAATATGTATTTATGAATAATGACTGAAAAAATCTGAAATGAGGTCCTAATTTTCTCATTTTTAATCCCAAATCACTTTATCTGTTAGAGTCTCCATTTCCTCCAGTAAAAATAACTGCCAAAAGTTAAGCTACATCCCATGGTTAAAATAATGCACATTGACTCAGTAAAGCACTCTAGGAGACAATACTACTTTCCGTGACTGCTTCCAGAAATCCTTGCAAAGGAGTCCTTGAAAATCCCTACTCAGTCCCTACTCCAGCCAATCCAGCTCTCTGGGAATTTCATTTCATGTGTATTGATTATTGCCGCCCCAACATACTTATCATATCAATTTCTACCCAACCTAAACATGGGAAGTAATGCTAGACCGCAATTTCAATTATCCACAAACAACAATATGGAGAAAGTTGCTAACAAACATCTTTAATGTACAGTGTGCTAAATTCTTCCCTCTGGGAAGATAACCATGCCCTTCTAGAATGAGAAGACTTAGAAAACTTAGGGACCTGGGAAACTTAGCTAACTTAGCAATATTAGGAAACATGGCCTTGATAGTTACTCTAAAAACAATCCATTTTCTGCAAAAGGCCCCTAGTTTTTGATGGTCCTCAAGCCTTTCTCTGAAATCTTGAGTCATCTTCTCCAATACAAGACCTGCTTTCTTCAACATTTACCATAACCACCATTTATTTTTTCAAATATACACTGTTACACATTGAGTTCTTCAGAAGCAGAACCCAAGATGAGGATGAATATGCATGCAATTTATTGAGGAAGTACTTTTAGGAGTAACCAGTAGGAGAGTTAGGGAAACAACACACTACGCAGGAACATGTTGGATTCGGGTGAAGATCCTTTATCCCTAACAAGGCTACAGGCAATGGTAGCAGTGCTTCAACTGGAAGCTGCTTGGGTGTGGCCGAAGGCTAATGGTCCTGTAAAGATTGCAAATGTGAGACTTAAGTTCACCGAACCTGCATCAGATGTGAGATGGACAGAGCAACCAAACTGTTAAAAGAATTCCCTGATGTTCTGTGTGCAGCACTAATAGCTATCCACTTTTCATCTCTGATTGTACTTCCTCAGATTTTCTAATCTTTATATATCCAGCAGATACTCAACAAATATTAGCCAATAATGATCAAATACTAATCAATCAAATCTCAGGTAATAAAAGAATAAAAACCCTTAACAAAGTTTTAATTAATTTCTGCTATTAAAAATAATAGTAATTAGTTTTTGTTAGCTCTAACTGGATAGCATAATCAAATAACATTTCAGTTTAAATGATACTTTGAATACATGTGAATGAATACAATAATGTTCATAATAAAGAATGCCTCTCTTCTCTATTGTCCTCTTCACTAGAAAAGTTAAATATTCCCCATAATGTATTTCCATTTATTTGTACATAAATGTGATATATGGGCTTCCTAAAAGAGCTTTGATCTTGGAGATAAAAAACAAATTCTAAACTGTGATAAACTAAAGAGAAAAAGGGAATTTAAGTGAATTTGAAATCATGATTTGTACTTTATCAAGATAAACCTTGCTACTGTACCTAGGGGTTTAAATAACCACATTTCTATCCTAGAATGTACTCACAATTTCTATTCATAGTTCTCCTATATTTACAGTTACACTGAAAATATACCATCTTTATAGCCAAGTTTGAACCAGCTTTAAAAAAATAGATTAAAAAATAGTAAAATATTCTGTGATTCTTTTGGCTCATAAATAAATGTAGTTTAAAAATCCTTGTACTCATTTGTAACTTCTATGCCTAAAAATTCAAATTAAAGGGACTATTAATTTAAATAATGCCTCAAGGAAAGGCAATAGCAAGACCTTCACCAGAGCCTCAACTGATATATAAATAAAAGCTTAAGGGATCATTGCTCTGATAATTGCCTTGAATTGTAGAAAGGGATTAAGTAAATCAGAATCTGGTTGTGGTTATTAAAGATATAACTAGTAAATTTAATTTTAGATATATTAAAATTTTTTAATTCTTCCCTATCATTTATCCACTATCAATTTCCAGAATCTACCATCACTACATATGTGTTTAATCAATGTTGTAAAAAAGCAAATATCTATTGGAACACACTATACACAGGACTATGCTAGGCCTCTGGGAACCTATACATCTGTTAAAGACACAAGAGGTGCAGTACACACACAAACAAACAAATAGTACCAAGTCTGCAATTATATGTAATCAAGTGCTACAGTAAATAATTCATATTTCAAGAGTCCAAGTTAAAAGAGATAAGCTTATATTCTAGAACAGATGAGAAGGTCTTCATAAAAAGGACAGGACTTGGATGAGGAGGCCTTCATAAAAAGGACAGGACTTGGATGAGAAGGCCTTCATAAAAAGGACAGGACTCGGGGCACCTGTGTGGCTCAGCTGGTTTGAGTATCTGATGCCTGATTGCAGCCTAGGTGATGATCATAGGGTCATGGAATGGAGCCCTGGATCATGCTTCATGCTCAATGGGAAGTCTACTTGAGATTCTCTCTCTCCCTCCATCTCTGCACCACCACCCACTGCTCGGGCTCTCTCTCTCAAAATAAATAAATAAAACCTTAAAAAAAAAAAAAAAAGGTGGGACTTGAGTTGGAACTCAAAGAGTAAGCCAGATTTATAATGAGGAAGAGGAATGATATGGACATTCCATGAGAACTCATGACAAAGGCATACTGACTGGAAGGAGTGGCCATGCAAACTACCTGCCTCACTGCTACAAAAGTGGTATTTCTAAAGAACAAAGATCCACCTCCTTGGACCCATCCTTCATTTTCCATTCTCATTACCCTAGCATTTTCCCTAATGCACCAAGATCTTTTGCACATGGTCCTTCCCCTTCCTTAAGCAACACATGCTACTTGGAATGTCTGTCCTCTCACCAAATCCTATCATTAGGGCCTCCTTGAGACCACCTTCTAAGACTTGAGCTAAATTTCTCTCATTAGTTAGCCCTTTCTTTTTACCTACCCACATGGAGTTCTCTTACCTCCCCAAATGGCCCTACATTATTCTGACAAAAGTTAAAGCACACATATGAAGTCAGAGCATTAAATTGTTTATATCTGGTCTCTCATTAGATTGCAAGATCTCAAAGAAAGAGATATTATCCATTTTTAATCCTTGGTAACTGGACATATAACAAGGGTTTTGTAGATGTTTAGTAAATACTTGGAATAAATAAAAGGAAGAAATAATTTGAAGAAAATAAAAGGAAGAGGAAAAGGAGAGAAGCTGGACTAACTAAAGAGGATTTAAACTAGTCAGAGGAAAAAAAAAATACAAAGGCACATATTATTGAAAGCTACAAATGCCAGGCTCAGAAGGTTAGGCTATATAAGGTTCTGCATCAAAGATATGGAATAATAAAGGGAAAAAAGTAAAATGGTTAGCAATGCACTGTGTGAAGTGTGGGGGAAAAAAACACTGAAGGAGGTTGAGAGAGGAAGCTGATACAGTTGAATTTTAAAGGCTTCTATGAGGAAAGATTCCCCTCCCCCCATAAACCACTGGACTAAGGTCAAATTAATTATATTGCTTCTGAGCTGAACTCTAGTTTGAAGAGTCAATGGTACTTCTATGGGAAAATACAACATGCATTCAATTTCACTCCTTTCTAAAGGAAGACACTGGCAATGAGTTTTACAAAACCCATAAATTCACAGAGACAAAGAGAAAATGAGGCAAAGAAAAACAAAGAAAAATGAGGCAACCAATATAAAATTATAGACACCAGAAAGCAACTCAGATAAACAGTAACCAATATAGAAGAACTAATGAAATGACATAGTAAAGAAACAACCCAATTAACATCATAGAACTTCCAAAAACATCAAAAAATGCCAGCAAGAGGTACCTCTTGAAGTAAGAGTAGCAATAGGTAGAGATAGGAGAATCGTGTCGAAAATATACCCAAGAAGTGTTCAGAATCTTAGATCCCCCACACTGTGTACCACATGACTATCATTCCCCAGTAGAAAATTGGAGATCTCTTCTCTGCATGGAAAATAAGGGTTTCTGGACTAGTGGATACAGACAAATGTGAAAGGAATATCCCATCAAGTAAAATATAGCAATTAAATAAACATTTGTATACCTGAGTCCTCTTGCACAACTTAACTACAAGAGTACTAGACAAGAAAAATACTGGAAAGTCCTCTGTGTAGCTTCATCAGCTCCAAAAAAACAATCAGAAGATGCTGACACTGGAGTTTCCCCAATTAAACAACTTAGCCAAATCACCTTACTGTGAAGCCAATGAATTGCAAGTCCCATTCAAGATCTCTACAAAGATTTTACTGCCCCAATTTAAATATGAGCAAACAATCAAAGATCAAAAATCCCAAGCATGTGATGAATGCTTCTAAAAGATAGAGTATGAAATAAACACAAACTTGGATGAAGCAAGGATATGATAGGGAAAAGAAAACTTCAAACACTAATTAGCAGCCTCAGATGAGAAAATATTGCATTAATGAAGAAGATGTTATAAATTTAGTTCAAAGAACAAAAATGATCTAAAGGATGATGGCAAAAATGATAAGCTGAGTAGAAAGATTTTAAGATGAAGCAAGAAAACCACTCAAAAATTAGAGCAAAAAGACAGAGATGGGATGTAGAGAGAAAACCCAAGGAAATCAGATGACCCATTCAGCAGGTCCAATATCTAGATAGTAGTATTTCTAGACAGATAGATCAAAGAAAATAGATGAAAATAGATCATTAACAAAATAATTTAAGGCAGTTTTTCAAAGGTATGTGTTTCCAGCTTAAAGACCTCATCAAGTACTCAGCCAATAGATACATATCAAAGAAGAGCCTCACAAAATTCTAGAATACTGTTGACAAGGTACTATCTTGCAAGCTTTCTGAAGGAAAAGTGAAAGACTTGGGGAGAGACAGGTCATATATGAAGAATCAGAAATGATAATAACACTGAACTCAACAGTAATGTTTGAAGAAACAGTGGGAAAGACCTTCAAATTCTGAGGAAAAATACTTTCAAACCTACAGTTATAGATCCAGCCAAACTATTAAGCAAGCATGGAGTCATTTTCAGACAAAAAATCTCACAGAATGTATCTCATGTGAATGTCTTAGAAAGAAGATAGCAGCAGGGCGCCTGGGTGCTCCGTCAGTTTAATGTCCAACTCCTGATTTCAGCTCAGGTCACGATCTCAGGTTGTGGGATCGAGCCCTGTGTTGGGCTCCATGCTCAGGGGGGAGTCTGCTTAAAAGTCTCTTCCTCTCCCTCTGCACTTCCCCCCACACACACACACTGCTCATGCAACTCATCCTCATGTGTGCGCTCTCTCTCTCTCTCCCTCTCTAAAAAAATAAATCTTTTTTTAAAAAGTTACCGGATGCCCCACCAAATATAAAAATAAGTTAATAAGGGAGAAGAGATAATATACAGGAAATAAGAGCTCCAACCCAAGAGAGAGGTAAAGAAAGATCCAGGAAAAGAACTGTACAACAGGGAAAAAGAACAACCAGTCTATATTGGAACAGATTAGAAAGATTTATCAAACAGATACAATTGACAGAATATCTGATGAGTCTGAATGTATTGAGATGAATTTCATGCTCTCAGAGACTTTAAAATTAAACTAGCACGTGGTGCACTAAAAAAAAAAAATAAGCAAATGGGGCACCCTGGTGGCTCAGTCATTAAGCGGCTGCCTTTGGCTTGGGTCATGATCCCAGGGTCCTGGGGTCAAGGCCCACGTTAGGCTCCCTGCTTGGCAGGAGGCCTGCTTCTCCTCTCCCGCTCTCCCTGCTTGTGTTCCCTCTCTCTGTGTGTGTCTCTGTCAAATAAAAAAATAAAATCTTTTAAAAAATTCTTTTTAAAAAAAGCAAATGAAAAAAGTCAAGTATTAATAACAGGGAAAAAGAAAACATCAGTGAGAACATTAAGAATAATTAGATTAGGGGTGCCTGTTGGCTCAGTTGGTAAAGTATGTGACTTGATCTCTGGGTTGTAAATTCAAGCCCCATGTTGGGTGTAGAGATTACATAAAATAAAATCTTTTTTAGAAAAAAAAAATTAGATTATACTACATAGTTTACCTGTGTATAAGGTTTACAAACCTGCATTTCACACATACACACACACACACACACACAAAATACTGATTTAACCAAACATATCCTTATTCAGAAGATGACAGAAAGCAAAAAATGAGTGCATATGTTTGGGGTCAGGGGGATAGTTCCTATCAAAGACCAATATCCCCATGTTTTAGCATAGGAAGTTAATAATCTTTCTAAAATATACAAAAAAATAATAAATAGGTGTATAAGTGTGTTACTGAGTAATAAAGAGACATATACAAAAACTTAAAAAATCACCTGTAAGAATTAAAACAGGCTACTTCTGTACAGCAAGAGATGGCAAGAAGAACCATCAAAAGATCACTAATGAACTGCACTTGGAGAAATACCTGAATCATTAAACTATGAACATTATAACTCAGAATGTATATGTTGAAAATAAATTTTAAATGATTGACAGCAACAACTCTCTATCTAAATCCATAACAAAAAATTGCTTGTGCATTGTAACTTAAAAAACTAAATGATAATAATCGTTATTTCATTTGCAGGAGTTAGAGATCTGCTTAGGGGCTCTCCTTTTACTCCTTTTCTCCTTTTCTTTCCTACCCACTGTTCCAGTATGTCCAAAAACATGAAGGAAAAAGAAAAGTGGTCCCCAACTTTTAAGCCATTACTATCAGAACTTTAAGGCCAAAGCAACCTCATGTCTGAGAAAATTATTCTAAGACATAAAGTAAAAACAGATATAAATTAAAACTAACTTGATGAAGTTATTTGCTTACTAATTCCTATAGGTCAACCACATTAACCAGATATTACCTATATATTTGTATATGTAATTACTAAAACCTAGATATGTGAAGGCCAGTCTCCTACATGAAGAAAATAAAAGGGAGTTCTACAAATCTTCCCAGCATCATCTTCTCATAAAGTCACTATTTCTTCCTCTTTGGTTCTATAGCAGAATTCCATGTTTCTAGCTTTTATAATGCCTATGTTTCACCTCATGGAGGCACCAATACATTATGCTTTCATGGCAGCCATGTGCCAGATTGATTTGGGTCTAATTACTCCAAAGGCTGAATATCATCTTGGTCTTTAGCTATTGGTACGCTGGCACTTTGTTTAGTAACTGCTAAATCATTCCCAGAAGCTGCCAAATTTGACTGGTTCATGGTCACTGTTTCAATGTCTGCCTGTCTATCTCTCTCTCTCTCTCTCTCTCTCTGTCTCTCACACACACACACACACACACACAGATACACACACACAGGCACATGGGCCTGCGCTTGTGAATATTCATTCCTCGAATAATTTTAGCTAGTCTCTCCCACATTTCACAGATGTCTTGGAACAAAGGCCACTACAAAACTGAGAGATAATTAACTCCTGTTCCTTCCTTTTACAAATGAGAAAAACAAACAGAGAGAGGAAATTTTTGCCCAAGTATTATAACCTAGGGCTTTGGCCTCTCAGTCTAGCAATCTACATCATGCTACCTATTCTGTTTTTTGCACAGAGTTTTTTGAGAACGTATTTTCACCTCACCATCCACCATTAAATAAATGAGGTGTTTTAATATTATACATGAAATGTTTGTATATGTATGCAACATCTACCAAACATTTCAGTACTCAAAACATAGGAGATGCTTAGTAAACACTGATTAAATGGAAAAATGACTATTTCTGTTACACAAAAGGTATTTTTTCTAGGCACTGAAGATTTGATCAATGCTTCACTGAAATTACAATCCAATATATGAGAAATGATCATTCAACCAAAAACATTTTGAAATCAGGTTGGGGTTATTTTCAATTTTTTGCCCTTTATTTTTTTTGTTTTCTTTTTTTTCCAAAATACCTTTGAAAAGTGATAGTCGAATATAATCCTTGTGAATTTAATATATTAAAGGGTATTTATCGAGATCCCTTCTAAATTTTGAATAGTTTGTTGCTCATGTTCAAAAGAAATAACTGGTCTAATCAACTTTAAATTATACTAGGTTTCTCAGAACAGCTTTGTTACTGATGCAACAAAAATAGCTTTTCTCCTGGGAGATGCTGATGAGATTTATGTGTTTAACCATAAAGGAAAAGCTGTACTTCTATTTGAGGTATGTGCTTTAAAGATTTTTTTAAAAGCCTCATTTTTCCCTTTTAATGAAATGTTTATGAAAGTTTCTAGATAATACAATATCAACCCACTCCATACCCCAACTAAGGGTAGTAGCATAAAAATTTCCCATGATATCTTGTTAATGTGGCCTTTTTGCTGTACAAGGCTGAGAGTGTCATCTCCATGTTAAGTGACCCTGGGGTTTCTTTAAAAACAAAATTGTTAATGATCTAGCTAATGAGACTATACTTTCTCATCATATATCAGCTTTTTACTGATCTCTCTGTTTTTGAGAAGCGCAGCTGTGACCCATCTTGCAAAAATCACCAAACACCCACCAGAGAGTAATAGCTTTGGCACTTTAAAACCAGACAGTTAGATATGAAAGAATCTGAATTTCACTATAAATTGCCTGAGCTATCCATTTAGTCATAGAAAAGCCATTCATATTGCGAACAAATTATAAGAAAAAGAGGTAGGAGAGACACAGGATCCCCATTAAATGTCTTTCCCTGGGAAACTATGGTATAAATACAGAGTTCTCTTTGTCTTCGTCTGCTGTAGCTCATCATAATTCTAAATTCTTTTTTGCTCTTGTTTATACAATGCCCTTGCTGAATAATTTTTCCCCTTCAGAAGTGTTTTTTCCATTAACACAGTATGATACTCTATAGTTTGAAATGCTTCAAACTGTAGAGTAATAGAATTTGTCCTTTTTTTTTAACATACTGATGAAGTAAGGGAATCATACTTGATACTGATAGATGAGAATTCAAGAAGAGAATACAAGCTCCCAGAGAACAAAGAAATATTTATGGAAGTATTTTGAGACAGAGGCACAATTTGGTAAGTCTGAAGTAGACCTATTATAGTGAGCCATTCAAACAAGAGAATCACAAATTGTTTGTTCATGACAAAAAAAAAAATGTTCTATAGGAGCAATTTATTCCTTGAGCATGCCCTAGTAATAAATCAATAATCTCTAGTTTTTTTATATATTTACAAAAGACACACCACTCTTTCTTCTGTGTCCATGAGCTCCTGGAGGGCAGGAATTGTGTCTACAATGGTCCCCTCTTATCTGTGGAGAATACATTCCAAGACCCCCCAGTGGATGCCTGAAACTGCAGATAATATCAAACCTCATATGCACTATATGCTTTTCCCTACACATACATATCTATGATAAAGCTTAATTTATAAATTAGGAAAAGGAAAATATTAACAAAAATTAATAATAAAGTAAAATAAAAATAAATAAAAAATATTATACTGTAATAAAAATTATGTGAATGCAGTCTCTCTCTCTCTCTCTCTCAAAGTATCTTATTATTCCATACTCACTGTTCTGGAGATGATGTGAGACGATAAAAAGCCTACCTAATGAGATGAAGTGAGGTGAATGGTATAGTCATTGTGACATATTGTTAAACTGCTACCAGCCTTCTTTTTTTTTTTTTTTAAAGATTTTTTTTTTTTATTAATTTATTTGACAGAGAGAGAGAGAGCACAAGTAGGCAGAAAGGCAGGCAGAGAGAGAGAGAGAGAGAGGAGAAAGCAGGCCCCCCGCCAAGCAGAGAGCCCGATGCGGGACTCGATCCCAGGACCCTGAGATCATGACCTGAGCCGAAGGCAGAGGCTTAACCCCCTGAGCCACCCAGGTGCCCTGCTACCAGCCTTCTAAGAGAGGTCAGAAGGAGGATCATCTTCTCCCAAACCGCAGCTGACTGCAGTAACCGAAACCATGTAAAGTAGAATGGCAAATAAAGGGGGCACTGCTGTATTGCTAACTGTGGGGTACCCTACATCTATAGCAGAACCTAGCACATTGTAGCCCCCAAATAAAAATTCACTGAAAATATATTCATTCACCAAGGCACTTGAATTTTTTTGAAAACTAAAGTATATATGTATCTTCATCTTGTCCAGTAAAAACTTCTTTCACACTCTTTACTCATTCCTGAACAGTGTGCTTCCAGAATGAGGCTAGAAACTTAGGAAATGGGGATATTATCCGGGTAAGGTTTTTTTGTTTTTGTTTTTTTATTTTATTTATTTATCTGACAGACAGAGATCACAAGTAGGCGGAGAGGCAGGCAGAGAGAGAGAGAGGAGGAAGCAGGCTCCCCGCCAAGCAGAGAGCCCAATGCAGGGCTTGATCCCAGGACCCTGAGATCATGACCTGAGCCGAAGGCAGAGGCTTAACCCCCTGAGCCACCCAGGCGCCCCATATCTGGGTAAGGTTTTAAGCTAAGTTTAAAATTTCTAAGTATACTATTTGGCAATCTATAGAATTAAATTAGGCCTCAGTCTCCTGTGAAAAATGGCATCTAATAGATACTCAATGTTGTAACTGTTAGTGTCATTTGATGGTGTTTCTAATGAGCAGGCAGGAAGGCAAGTTACAGAAAAGCCTCAGTTTCTTTTTTTTTTTTTTCATTTTTATTTATTTTTTAATTTCTTTTCAGTGTAACAGAATTAATTGTTTATGCACCACACCCAGTGCTCCATGCAATATGTGCCCTCCATAATACCCACCATCAGGCTCACCCAACCTCCCACCCCCCCACCCCTCCAAAACCCTTAGATTGTTTTTCAGAGTCCACAGTCTCTCATGGTTCGTCTCCCCCTCCAATTTCCCCCAACTCCCTTCTCCTTTCCATCTCCCCATGTCCTCTGTGTTATTCCTTATGCTCCACAAATAAGCGAAATCATATAATGGACACTCCTGCCTGACTTATTTCACTCAGCATAATCTCTTCCAGTCCCGTCCATGTTGATACAAAAGTTGGGTATTCATCCTTTTTGATGGAAGCATAATATTCCATTGTATATATGGACCACATCTTTCTTATCCATTCGTCCGTTGAAGGGCATCTTGGTTCTTTCCACAGTTTGGCGACTGTGGCCATTGCTGCTATGAACATTGGGGTACAGATGGCCCTTCTTTTCACCACATCTGTATCTTTGGGGTAAATACTCAGTAGTGCAACTGCAAGGTCATAGGGAAGCTCTATTTTTAATTTCTTAAGGAATCTCCACACTGTTTTCCAAATTGGCTGCACTAACTTGCATTCCCACCAACAGTGTAAGAGGGTTCCCCTTTCTCCACATCCTCTCTAACACACGTTGTTCCCTGTCTTGTTCATTTTGGCCATTCTAACTGGTGTAAGGTGGTATCTCAATGTGGTTTTGATTTGAATCTCCCTGATGGCTAGTGATGATGAACATTTGTTCACATGTCTGTTAGCCATTTGTGTCTTCATTGGAGAAGAGTCTGTTCATGTCTTCTGCCCATTTTTTGACATGGTTATCTGTTTTGTGTGTGTTGAGTTTAAGGAGTTCTTTATGGATCCTAGATATCAGCCCTTTGTATTGTCATTTTCGAATATCTTCTCTCATTCCATGGGTTGCCTCTTTGTTTTGTAGACTGTTTCCTTTGCTGTGCAGAAGCTTTTGATCTTGAAGAAGTCCCAAAAATTCATTTTCACTTTTGTTTCCTTTGTCTTTGGAGTTTCTTTTCCATAAGTGTTCTCACAAAAATGGTTGAGAGCAACTTTTTACCTTCCTTTCCATCTCCCCTCTCCTCTAGCTGGAAGCAGCACTGTTGTAATTGTTTTTATTCTTATCTACAACTACACCCCTTCCAACTTAGTTTACTGACTTCCTCTTTCCCTGATACTCTTAAAAGGTAGTTCAGTGTGGTGCCTGGGTGGCTCAGTGGGTTAAGCCTCTGCCTTTGGCTCAGGCCATAATCTCAGGGTCCTGGGATTGAGCCCCGCATCAGGCTCTCTGCTCAGTGGGGAGCCTGCTTCCCCCTCTCTCTCTGCCTCTATGCCTCTTGAGATGTGTGTGTGTGTGTGTGTGTGTGTGTGTGTCAAATAAATAAATAAAATCTTTATAAAAAGCAACAACAATAAATGAGCACTAACAACACTCCAAGGTTAAGTATTATCACAATATTCAAAGCAAGAGACAATGAAGTGCTGAACCAGGTTGGTTAAAGGAACAATATGTTCAAATGATCAAGGAAAAGGTTGTGGATCAGAGCAGTACAATGTAGCATGTTCTGTGTACTATATTACAAAGTTCGCTATTGCTTCCAGTGTATGTTTCACTAATGTCTTCCTAACCAGATTGTAAACTCCCAGCTGGGACCAGACACTGGATTTCAGTTCTTTCAAAAACTCAGTAGAGTGTGCCCCTTACTTAATAGACTTTTGATCAATTGTTAACTGAATGTACATAGATGTACTTCAGGAGGGACTGCCTTTCTCTTTGTAAGATAATGCGCTTCCTCATTTTTAAAAAAACGGCATCTATTTTCTCATAGCTAATCACTTTTCCCTTTTCCTTATCTAAGTTTCTGCTTCAGAACTCACTACTCTGCACTTTATCTAAAATTTATACTAGATTTGCCATTTGTTCATATAAGAATCAAAAATTTAAACAGCCTCCAGGAATGCAATTTCAGCAAGTTATTTAGTGAGAAGCTGATGAAACACGAACCTTCTTCAGACTGTAGAAGGGCGCTGTTATCACACTAATAATTTACAGTCTCATTAAGTTGGCTTTTAACCTGATGTCCCAATGAATGAAGTTCACTTTAGAATCTCTTTAATAAATAAATCTCCAAGCTCTAGATAGTTCAATGATGGGTGGCAATTAGCATTAGATGAACAGAAAGAATCCTCTTCACTCAACAAATGACTTTCACCCTATAAAATTTCACCAAGTGCCCAAGTATAAGCAGATTAATTTAAGCCTGCTTTTCAACGAGCAATTAACAAAACAAACCATAAGTCTTCAAATTCAAAGAGGAAAATAATTATTCCTCTCAGAAATGAGAGGAAGACGAGATTAGAAAAAAATACTTTACCAAAATCTGTGCCCTTTCAGTATCAATCTGGACAACATAATTTGTTCAAGACATATTTAATCACATTTCTAATGTGTGCACAGTGCAGTGCTGAGCACTGTGGGAAAAACAAGATCAATAAGACATGGACCCTGCCCTTAAGCACCTCACAATCAACTAGAGGTGGCATGCACAACAAACAATTGCTTAACATAGTTGTAATTATGCTGTACTGTAATTAGAGAGCTGACAGCTTAGACAATACTCTTCACTAATAAAGGACATAATATGACAGAGGAAATATTATGCAGGAGAGAGAAACAAGGTGAACAGAATTAGAAACTCTAATGACTTTTGAACTGGGTCAGGGTGGGGAGAGTAATACAGAGAAATAGAGTAATTACTGAACAAAAAAGGAAAAGGTGCCTCCTACTCCCCCTACAAACATACACAAAACTGCTTTTTCTCCTCCTGTCCCCTATTAAGTGTAGAGGCAAAGTAGAAAATTTCAAATTTATCTAGAGAGGCAAGATGTATACAAGGATAGACCCAGGGGCCTGTGGGTCCTAGAAGGACCATAGATGATACCCACATCTGAACTCCCAGGGGAGATGAGAGAGTCAAGTCTCTATGCTAGCTGACCCACAGCATAGGCCACTGGGGAGACCGACTAAATACGAATACCCTCTCTCAGCTTCACTTTGGATTTCCCAGAAGTAGACCCTGAGAATCGGATTCATGTGAAAGTTATGTACTAGAGAGTGTGTTCCTAGAGAAAAATAGTAGAGTACAAAGTAGGACTTTAAAGGAAAAGAGTCAAGCAAAGATGCATGCTGTGTTTAGCACAATCTGACAGAGGATATCTTTAGTTGAAATCCACCTGGCACTCTGAAAATATGATAGAAAACATGGAAGAAGTCCCTATAAGAGGACCAGAGAGCTGGAGTATTTATATTTCCATGCCCCTTACTCATTGATTAAGAGCTGTCCACAGTGAGAGCTGAGAGCAGAGGTGGGATGTTTCCAGCAGCTGAGGGCAGTTCTTTAAACGTCACGACTGTTGAACATGAAATGACAATGACCCGAGCACTAACGATTCTGTTACACTCTAACTGCTGTATGAGAAGTACATCCAGCAGAGTTGAATTTGTAGGTAAGGAGGAATCCATTTCTATGTTTAGTTTTTCACTTAAAAATACTACTATCAGTTTTCATGTGTATTTTTTCTGTCATTAAATTTATGGGGCTTTTTGTTTTGTTTTGTTTTTACATTAAGGTAGAATTCACTTAGTTGTGTGATTTTTTTATTAGTGGAATTTTTATTTTTTTATGTTCAGTTAGCCAACATATAGTACATTATTAGTTTTTTTTTTTAAGATTTTATTTATTTGTCAGAGAGAGAGGGAGAGAGAGCGAACGAGCACAGGCAGAGAGAGTGGCAGGCAGAGGCAGAGGGAGAAGCAGGCTCCCTGCTGAGCAAGGAGCCCGATGTGGGACTCGATCCCAGGACGCTGGGATCATGACCTGAGCCGAAGGCAGCTACTTAACCAACTGAGCCACCCAGGCGTCCCACATCATTAGTTTTTGAGTAGGGTTCAATGATTCATTAGTTGCGTATAACATCCACTGCTTATCACAGCATGTACCCTCCTTAATACCCATTACCCAGTTACCTCATTCCCCTACCCCCTCCCTTCTGTAATTCTCAGTTTATTTTCCAGAGCCCACAATCTCTCATGGTTTGTCTCCCTCTCTAATTTCTTCCCATTCAGTTTTCCCTCCCTTTCCCTATGGTCCTCTACACTATTCCTTATGTTCCACATATGAGTGAAACCATATGATAATTGTCTTTCTCTGCTTGACTTATTTCACTTAGCATTATCCCCTCCAGTTATTAACTGCCATTAGTAAGTACTAATCTTTTCTGATGGCTGAGTAATATTCCATTGTATATATGAACCACATCTTTTTTATCCATTCATCTGCTGAAGGACATCTTGGCTTCTTCCAGAGTTTCGCTATTGTGGACACTGCTACTATGAACAATGGGGTACATGTGCCCCTTCTTTTCACTATATCTGTATCTTTCAGATAAATACCTAGTAGTGCAATTGCTGGGTCATAGGGTAGCTCTATTTTCGACTTTTTGAGGAACCTCCATATTGTTTTCCAAAGTGGCTACACCAGCTTGCATTCACACCATTAGAGTAAGAGTTCCCCTTTCTCCACATCCTCATCAACACATGTTGTTTACTGTCTGTTAATTTTGGCCATTCTAACTGATGTAAGGTGGTATCTCATTATGGTTTTGATTTGTACTTTCCTGATGGCTAGTGATGTTAAACATTTTTTCATGTGTCTGTTAGCCTTTTATATGTCTTCTTTGGAGAAGTATCTGTTCATGTCTTCGGCCCATATTTTGACTGGGTTATTAGTTTTTTGAGTGTTGAGCTTGAGAAGTTCTTTATAGATCTTGGATACCAGCCCTTTATCTGTAATGTCATTTGTAAATATCTTTTCTCATTCCGCAGGTTGCCTCTTAGTTTTGTTGACTGTTTCCTTTGCTGTGCAGAAGCTTTTTATCTTAATAAAGTCCCAAAAGTTCATTTTTGCTTTTGTTTCTCTTGCCAAATTTATGTTTTAATAAAAGCACTGATAAGAAAATTGAGAAACCAACTGTGATCCTATTCTAATGCTCCCAGGATGGTGGGGAGGTAGGAAACTATGTTAGCAAAAGCAATTCTATTTATTCATTCATCATCCATTCAGAAAATTTCTATTGAACACATACTAAGTATTACACGCTCTCCTCAAAAAGAAGAATTTAGCCATGAACTAAACAGATAACATCCTTATCCTCTTGAATCTTACATTCTATTTGTGAGACAGATAACAAAAATACAAATGCACTAATATATGGCATAATATATCAGACCATGGTATATATCTCTTTTTAAAAACAGAGTAAAGATTTGAGAATGATAATGGGGCTACTATTTTGATAGAGTATTCTCTGACTACTTGTATACTTAATGATAATACTTGTATACTTGTATACTTAACACTTAATGAGGGCTCCAAGTGAAATGAAGGAGCACACCAAAGGATATGATATCTGAAGGAAAACTTTTCTGGACAGTAAGACACCAAGTAAAAAAGTCTTGAAAGCAGTGAAGTAGGGAGGAAAGGTAGGAGATAAGTTCTAAGAAGCAGCAGAATTGGAGGCAGAGGTTATTGATGCAAGTTCTTCCATTCCATGGAATTTATAGAAGTCTCTACTGAGCTGCATGTTATTTACTTAATGTGCAAAATGGAAAATGATTATCACAATATGGGGTCATAAATAAGAGCAAATACTGTGTCTGGGGATGAAAACGACCTCAACAGGGATACAGCATTGAACTGAGATTTATAATAACACAATTGTATAAACAGATATGGTGGAAGGAGCCACCACAAGACAAGGAGCAGTGACAGAGAAACTTTTAGGGTCAAGAGGGAACAAGGTCAAATTTAAACTGGTAAGAGGGTGGAATACCATAGAAAGAATTTTGGATTGCATCCTAAAGACCACTTTTCCAGTGCAGACATTTCAGCATATTATAAAAACTTTATCACATTCATATACTATCACTGCAACAATCTACCATAATGACTATTGTATTAGTAAACTTTATAAAAGAAGAACTAATAACACGTTAATTAGAAGGGAATGTTGGCTGACTGAATAAAACAACTAGCATGTCTATTACATGATAATTGTTGTATTATTTGTACTATAAATTAGGAAACTGAAGCACAGAGAAGCACAGGAAAAAAAAATACACAGCTAGTAGGTGGTAGAGCTTGGATTGTCTGACCCAATGTTATGTGGATCCAAACCCTACACTCTTGTCTGATACACTGCCTTTCTCGGATGGCTGGCAATTCATAACTGGACATACATATATAAGGAGAGTGAATAGCCTACAAAGATTACTGGAGAAATCTGGATTTGCTTTTGTTTATCAATAATAATAATAATAGTGACTGAAGAAATGAAAGATGTCACTCAAAACTCTTAAGTTAAAAGAGATCTTCAGTTCAATTCACTGAGACCATGACAACAGATTAAAAACAGATGCTTCAGTTCAAAATGAGGAAAATTATCAGGGACCCATTCTTTCTATACCAAGATCCAGTCACAGAGCATGTGCTGAAGCAAAACAAGACTATTCAGAGGGCATCACTCACAGTGCATGCATGGATCACAGGGGTCACTGCACTGGACAGAGGATTTTGTTAAATGGACAATATCTCCTCCAACTCAAAGATCCTGTGATCTAATTTTTAACACAGTTTTTAACAGCTTCCACATAAGCTCAGGAAACAAGAATTTTAGAATAAAATTATACAGTACAGTGCAGTGATTAAAAATGTAGATTGTGAAGTCTGAAAGACTTACATTCTGCCACTTACTCGTGTATAACCATGGATGAATTACTTAACATTTTTGAGCTACTTCCTCATCTGTAAAATGGAGATAATATAAGGACCTGACTTTCACATTGTTCTTAGGATTGAATGACATAAGACATGTAAAGTGCTCAATAAAGTGTCAAATGACTATTTAGTAAACAGTAAATACTGTTATTAGTTGGGTCTTACCTTCACTACTATTTTCCAATGACGTGGTCCATCCTCCTCATAGGATTTCAAAGGTAACTAAACTGAAACCTCAAACAATTATCAAACACAAGAACTTAGTGATTTCCAGAGCAATGGGGTTAGGAGTCCTTGGCAAGCATAAGATTACCACACGATGGACAATTACAGAACATCTAAAGAATGAGTGAAACCATGATGGTACTCATGCAGTACTCATGCAGTACATATGCAGCAGTAAACTAATCTATCAGTTAAAGGCAATGTTCTACTAAGAGGGCAGGCAAGTGGGGACTACCTCTCTGTGTAATCATCTATAAAGTTCCCTGGAGTTTTTAGCAAGCTGTTCTCCTATAAAGGAAGCTGTCAAACAGCTCGAAGAAGGAAATGGCAATGGAGAGAAAGAAAGGCTTGAACAGATAAAGGAAGAGTTTTAGAAAGACAGACCTAAGTCTCTAAAATTTGCATTAAGGGTAAAGATTTCCTTTGTACAGGGGGACACTTCTAAGGTTAAATAGGTTGCATAACATTACTAAGACACTCAAGTTATTTTTCTCTGCAAAATAATATATAGATCCATCTAGGTAAAATTCTAAATTAGCCCTCTGCCTGATGTGCTATAGATATTCAATGTTTCTGGAATAAATAAAAGAATGGATCAATCTAATCCAGAAAGAGCAGTACTAATGGTAATTGAGTCTCAAAAAATATCTTTTAAGTATCTACTATGTATCAGACACCATGCTAGGATCTAGCCATTTGGAATAATTTTTAAGTGCTTTGGTATTTTAATGCTTATGAGACATGGAAATGTTCATTAATCTTTTCATACGGTTGTCAGAAAATAACAATTGTAATTGACGATAAATTCAGAGTTCCTCTTCCCATGCAAAAGAGGAAAATTATAGTTTGTATATTGCAAGCTGACAGCATCATTTCTCATACAGTTTGAAAGATGATTGGTTCACAGGATAAGTCTAGTCCCTTCTTTTTTTTTAAGATTTTATTTACTTATTTGACAGACAGAGACCACAAGTAGGCAGAGAGGCAGGCAGAGAAAGAGAAGGAAGCAGGCTCCCCATCCAGCAGAGAGCCCAATGCGGGGCTCGATCCCAGGACCCTAGGATCAGGACCTGAGCTGAAAGCAGAGGTTTTAACCCACTGAGCCACCCAGGCACCCCAAGTCTAGTCCCTTCTGATCTTAAAACAGAAATCATGTTCTCTTTTATTAATAGAAGATTTGCCAACAAGCACATATAATTGTATTAGCACTTGTTTCTGAGCACCAATATTTTATAGATGAACTGGGTTATAGGACGGTTTTTTCATTCCTTCAGTAAATAAGCCCCTTAGTTGAGGTCCAGGTAAGCCGATTTTTCCCAATTCTCCTGAAAAGGTAGGTATTACGCGACTCCATTCTTATCATTCTTCTTATAGAAAAAAAATATGATTAACTCCTGAACAGTGTGGATGTCAGTATCCATATTCAAAAAGATGCCGTTATGGTGGTGCAGGACATTGTCAATACCCCAGCTCATCCCTTACACTTAGGCCTCAACACTGTGATGCAAGCCAGACTTCCAACTGCTTTTTCTGGAGCTGGAACCCTTTCTGTCAGTGTGCTGGGCTGGCTGGAAGTGCCAGAAAATCAACAAACATCCTCTCTCTTCAAGGAGTAACCCTTAACTCGGAGCAACAGAGGTTGGTATATAAATACTCTAGCTCCTTTTGTCACTGGAGGTAACAGACTAACTGAGGCTGGCTGATTGCACACGGATTCCTGGAGTTCCCTAGTAAAATTAATTTACTAGTTTGACAATACAACCTTTACTGAGTATCTCACCTTCGCTTTCTTACTTTACTGCCTTTCTGGTGCTTTCTGGGATCATCTCCCCAAAAAGCCACTTGAATCTGAATCCTTGTCTGAGGGCCTCTTCTAGGTGCATCTAAACTAGACCAAATTATTAGGCCCTTACCATATCCATTATTTTACTCTACCTTTATAAATACCACTTCTGTATCTGCCTTTTTCTAAACATAACAAGCCTTTTGATTTTTTTTATTAAGCAAAAAACTTCATTTTTTTTATTTAGCTTTCTGACTCTATGCTGGTATTTCAACATTTTCACAACAATTTTCTGCTCATTGATAAAGAAAGCATGCTGCATCCTCCCACAAACACACTTATTTCAACCTGTTCCATAGCTAATACAAATGACTTGTCTCTTTTTCTTCAATAAAACAGATAAATATTTAAAAGAAAATTATTAATAAAACTATGACACTAGAGCATTCTTAGACCAGACCCAAATTAAAATGAAAAGTCATAGTTTGAATAGGGAGAACTTAGGAGCCCAACTTCAGTCAGTTAAAGCCTTTAATAAAAATATGTAGCCTATTAAATGAACATACTATAATTTAAAAACCAATAGGCTCTTGTTCAATATTCAAATTGTATTTAATATTATGTTTAATATCTAATAATGTTGAAATTGACATTCTTATGCATACCTCTTTGTCCCCATCTCGGGTTATCTCAGGGGATAAATCTTCCAGGGAATTTGCTAGATAAGAGATTTAAAGTATTCTCAGTTTTTGATTTACACTTAACCAGAATAGTTGAACTTACTTTCATTTCTACCAATATGAAACAAATGCTTCTGTTTTAACAGATTTTCATCAATTTTGATTATTGGGTACTATTATTTTCATAACCTGTGCAAAACACAATCATTGTTAAACATTTATATCTTGAACTTTTTTGATTACCAACTTATATTTTTGTGAATTCCTTATTCATGACTTCATCTCAATTATGCATTGGTATGGTTTCATTTTTTTCATTGAACAGTTCTCATATCTTTTATAATATACCTCCAAAAAAGTTTTTTTTCTCTTTTTTTTAAGATTTTATTTATTTATTTGTTAGAGAGAGAGAGAGAGAGACTACAGGCAGAGTGGCAGGCAGAGGCAGAGGAAGAAGCAGGTTCCCTGCCGAGCAAGGAGCCCTTGACCTGAGCCGAAGGCAGCCGCTTAACCAACTGAGCCACCCAGGCGTCCCAGTTTGTTTTTTTTAATAGTGTTGATTTAGGTGTGCCTGGGTGACTTAGTCAGTTAAGCACCTGACTCTTGATTTCAATTCAGGTCATGATTTCAGGGTCATGAAATCGAGCCCAGAGTCAGACTCCAGGCTCAGCAGGGAGTCTGCTTGAAATTCTCTCGCTCTCTATCTCCCTCCGCCCTTCCCGCATACGCTCACTCTCTCTCAAATAAATAAGTAATTTTTAAAATTAAATAAATAGTGTTGATTTAATGCAGCATACCCCATCACTAAATTTAATGGTCATATATGCAGTGTTTAAAACTTCCGTAAGCATGCTATAAAATGGAATTTTAGATAAGATTTTTTAAAATAATTTTAAGGAAGCATCCTTTTAATATAGTTTAAGAACATAGTTTCTGGTTGCTTGGTGGCTGATTTTGCATTGTTTTCTTTTGTTTATTATCAGGAATGAATGTTCAAATGTTTTGGAGGCAGTACAACATCTACTCTGAAGGCAAATTACACAGATACAAATCCTAATTCACCACTTAGTAGAGAAGCAGAGAAGTGATCTTGAAGAGTTAACTGGCCCTTCTCTACCTCACTAATCTGTAAAACAAAAATAATAATAATAAAAATAGCTGCATCATCTTGGTATAGTGAGGATGAGTTAACTCAAAGTGGTTAGTGTAGTATCTTGCACATAATAACCACCTGATAAATGTTAGCCAATTATAAATCTGATAACATTGTTATTGTGGTCTATTGGGAGGCTATCTAGGACACTGGCTTAACATTACAGGTTCTTCCTTGGCTCATATCTTAACTCTAGCACATAGTAACTGTGTTTTCTCCCAACTTTACTGAGATATTATTGTCATATGTAAGTTTAAGGTGTACAATATAATAGTTTGATGCCTGTATATTTTACAAAATGATTGTCACAATAAAGTTAGCTAACATTTCCTCTCTTTACACAATTACCATTTCTTTTTGTGGTTAAAAAAAAATTAAGACAGGCTCTCTTCAAAACTTCTAAGTATAGGGGCGCCTGGGTGGCTCAGTGGGTTAAAGCCGCTGCCTTCGGCTCAGGTCATGATCCCAGGGTCGTGGGATCGAGCCCCGCGTCAGGCTCTCTGCTCTGCGGACAGCCTGCTTCCTCCTCTCTCTCTCTGCCTCTCTGCCTACTTGTGATCTCTGTCTGTCAAATAAATAAATAAAAATCTTTAAAAAAAAAAAAAAAACTTCTAAGTATATAATGTAGTATTGTTAATTATAATCACCATGCTACACATTAGATCCCCAGGACTTAACATATAGACTTTTATACCCTTTGACCAATACCTTCTCATTTTCCTTACCCTTCAGCTCCTGACAATCATTATCATGCCATTTATACTGGTTTAGCTTTTTTGGATTCCACATATAAGTGAGAACATGCAGTATTTACCTTTTTCTATCTTATTCCACTGCCATAATGCTCTCAAGCTCCATCCATGTCATCTCAAAAAAGCAGGATTTCTTTCTTTCTTATGGCTGAATATTTCATTGTTTACTGTTACTTCATTTTTTTAATCAATTCATCTGTTGATATATACTTAGGTAGTTTCCACATCTTGCCTATTAAAAAACAAGCTACAATAAACATGGGAGTATAGATATCTCTTCAGGACAGTGTCTGCATTTCCTTGGGATATCTACCCAGAAGTGGGAGTGCAGCGCCTAATGGTCGGAACCTATATACTGGTTTCCACAGTGGCTATACTTATTTGTATTTCCACCAACAGTGCATATCCATTTCCTTTTCTCCATAACCTTGCCAAAACTTGTTGTCTCTTGTCTTTTTGATTTTAACCATTCTAACAAGTATGAGGTGCAATCTCACTATGGTTTTGATTTGCATTTCCATGAGGATCAGTGATGTCCAGCACCTTTTCATGTACCAATTGGCCATGGTATGTCTTCTTTTGAAAAACTGCCTTTTCAAGTCCTTTGCCCTTTTTTTTTTTTTACAGATATGCACCTCTATTTATTTATTTTTCAGGAGGTTTCAATCCTTGAGGGGTAGAGCATCACATGGATTCTGTGGCCAATGGCTTTAGCAGGAAGGTTCCTTCAGAACTTGGTACAAATCATGCCACTGTGCCCATAAGCATGGGTTACCTTACCCCAGATTACTCTGTTTTTGTTCATTATGTCATCAGGAGCAACTGTGTTGTTCTTTGCTTTGTACTCATAAGCATATCTCTTGCTAAATTGAATTCAGTTTCATCTCAAGCATAAACTTCAATTTTAAGAAAAGCTGTGTGCTCCCTCTGGTTCTAGAGTACTCACATATAGCCAGCAAAAATGGCCTTGAACCATAGCCATCCAGACATATTTGTCATTTTAGGAGTCCTGTTCCCAGCAGGCCATCACAGGAAGATGGCAGAAAGAGAACTTTGCCCGTTTTTTATTTAGATTGTTGGTTTTTCCCTACAGAGTTATAGGAATTCTTTATGTATTTTGCATATTAAATCCTTAGCTAATACACAGTTTCTAAATATTATCTCTCATTCTGTAGATTGCCTTTTATTTTGCTGTTTCTTTCGCCAAGCTTTTTAACTTGATATAGTCATACTTGTTCACTTTTGCTTTTGTTGCTTACATTTTTAGTATCACATCCAAAAAAAAAAAAAAAACCCTTTCCTTTGCCAAGACCAATGTCAAGGAACATTTCCCCTGTTTTTTTTCTAATAGCATTACAGTTACAGTTTTTAAATCTAAGTATTTAATTCATTTCAAGTTAATTTTTGTAAGGAATATAAGGTAGGCATCTAATTTTATTCTTTGACATGTGGTACTCAGTTTTCCCAACATATTTAAAAAGACTATGTTTTCCTTTTTTTTATTAGATGTTAAAAGACTAATACTTGGCTCTGTGGCCAAGTATTAGTTGACTGTGTATGTGTGGGTTTATTTCTTGGCTCTCTCTCCATTCTGTTCCATTAATTTATGTGTCTTTTTTATGCTAGTACCATGTAGTTTTGAAGCTTTTGTAATATAGTTGCAAAGCAGGAAATGTGATGCCTCCAGCTTTGTTCTTCTTTCTCAAGATTACTTTGTCTATTGGAGTCTTTTGTAGTTACATAAAATTTTGGGATTTTTTTCTATTTCTGTGATGTATATATGTAAATATATACATGTATATATGTGTATCATTGCAATTTTAATAGGGATTACACTGTATATATAGATGGCTTTGGGTGCATCCCATAAGTCTTGGTATATTGTACATATCCATCTTCTTTTGTTAAAAGACTTTTTTTTCCTCTTCTGATTTCTTCATTGATCCATTAGTTGTTCAGGAGTATGTTGTTTGATTTCCACACATTTGTGAATTTTCCAGCATTCCTCCTGTTACTGATTTCAAGTTATTGATTTTGGTCAGAAAAGATACTTGGTATTATTTCAGTCTTCTTACATTTTCTAAGGCTTATTTTGTGATTTAACATATGATCTATTCTGGAGAATATTCCAAGTTTACTCAAGAAGAATGTGTATTCTGCTGTCATTGGGTGAAATGCTCTGTATATGTTTGTCAGTTCTATTTGGTCTAAAGTATGGTCCAACTCCAATGTTTCCTTATTGATTTTCTGTCTGGATGACCTATTTATTGTTAAAATTGGGGTACTGAATTCTATTAGTGTATTTTTGTCTATTTCTCCCTTCAAATCTGTTAGCACTTACTCAATATATTTGCCTGATGCTGGCTGCATATATTCACCATTGTTACATATTCTTGATGAGTTGATCACTTCATCATTAGAGAAATACTTCTTGTCTCTTGATACAATTTTTGACTTGAAATTTATTTTGTCTGGTCTAAGTATGGCTACTCTTGCTCTATTTTGTTTTCCATTTGCAAGTATATCTTTTTTTCCATCCCTTCACTACACGCCTATGTCCTTAAAGCTGAAATGCCTTTTGATTACATAATTTAAACCATTTACATTTAAAGTAATTATTGATAGGTAAGGCATACTAATGCTACCTTATTGTTTCCTTGCTTTTTGTAGTTTCCCTGATCCTTTCCTCTTATTTTGCTGTCTTTCTTTCTGGGTTGATGACTTTTTGTAATGATGTGCCTTGATTCCCTTCCCTTTATGAGTATCCACTTTAGGTTTTTACTCTGCAATAATCATAAGGCTTACATAAAACATCTTCAGTTATAACAATTTATTTTAAGCTAACACAAACATCAATCATATACAAAACTCTACCTTCTTAGTCCCCCACATAATATATATATATATATATATATATATATATATATATACACACACATACATACATACATATATATACACATACATACATATATATTTTTTTAAGATTTTATTTATTTGACAGAGAGACAGCCAGAGAGGGAGCACAAGCAGGGGGAGTGGAGAGGGAGAAGCAGGCTTCTCGTGGAGCAAGGAGCCCGGTGTAGGGCTCAATCCCAGAATCCTAGGATCATGACCTGAGCCGAAGGCAGATGCTTAGCAACTGAGCCACCCAGGCACCTCCATAATTTATATTTTGATGTCATAATTTACCTATTTTTATATTTTGCATCCATAGAAAAATTATTGTAGCTACCATATTTTTAATATTTTCCCTTTAAACCTTTATACTAGAGTTGCCTGATTAAGCAATTACCTTTTCCCAGTATTAAAGTATTCTGAATTGACTATATACTACCTTTGCCAGCATAATAGATTTTCATATATTTCCTTGCTAGTCATCAGCATCCTTTCATTTCATCTTGAAGAACTCTTCTCAGTACTTCTTGTAAAGCAAGTGAAGTTGTGATGAACTCTATCAGCTTTTGTTTAGAAAAATCTTTACCTCTTCCTCATTCTGAAAGACAACTTTGTTGAGTAAAATATTTTTGGTTGGCAGTTTTTTTTTTTTTTCCTTTCAGCACTTTGAATATATCATCTCATTCTCCTAGCCTGAAAGGTTCCTGCTGAGAAACTCACTGACAGCCTTACTGGGACTTCCTTTGTTAAAAAGAAAAGAAAACCACAAGATTAAAATGGCATCACTTAGGCTGAGTCCCCAAACCAGGACTTAGTACCTAACCTAACTACAGTTCAACCTCCCCAGAAATGTAGTCTTAACCTGTCAGGAATTTTCTGATGGGCACCAGTGAGTCTGTCACATGGGCCCTTCCAATCCCCCAAAGGAGGATGAGATAAACTGCATAATAAAACCTCCTGTTCTTCCCTTTAATGGAAAGTCACCTTACCTGAAACAGTCCTTTTCTTTTACTAATAACTTTATTGTCCTACCCTCCTTCCTATAAAATTCTTCCATTTTGTACAAGTGCTTGGAGCGCCCCTCCATTGCTGGATGGGATACCACCCAATTCATGAATCATTTAATAAAACTAATTCAATCTTCAAATTTACTTAGTTGACTTTTGTTTTCTAATATCTTTTATGGGAGAATATTTTTTCTCTTGTTGCTTTTAAAATGTTCTCTTTTTTATATTAGACAGTTTTAGTATAATATGTCTTGGAAAAGATCACTGGGTTGAAATTTTTGACCTATTATCTTCATGAACTTGGGTATCTAAATCTCTCCCCAGGTTTGGGACATTCTCAGCCATTTTTTTTAATGGGATTTCTGCTTTTCTCTCTCTCTCGCCCTTCTGAGACTCTAAAACTGCATAGTTTCTTTAAATGTTTCTCTGATTATGTCATTTCAAATGGCCTCTCTTCTAGTTCAATAATTGTTTCTTCTGTTTAGCCAAGTCTTCTTTTTAAGACCTCTCCTAAGTCCTTTAGTTCAATCATTATAGTCTTCAATTCTCACTTTTTTCATGACTTATATTTCTTTGTTGAACTTTGTGTTTTATTGATGAATTGCTTTTCATTTGTCTGTGTTTTCTTGTAGTTCGCTGAATTTCCTTAAGAGGATTCTTCTGAATTCTTCGTCAGACAATTCATAAATTTTTATTTTTTTTACAGTCATAGAAATTTTGTTAGTTTCCTTTGGTGATATCGTGTTTCCTTTTTTATTCATGATACTGGCCTTGTGTTGATGTCTGCACATTTGAGGACATTGAAATTTCTTCCAGTCTCTGCAGACTGGCTTCAACAGGCAGAACCCTTCATCAACCTGTCCAGAGACTCTGGGTAGGCAGACTTGTGGTGTCTGTGGGCAGGCTTGCTGCTGGAGTACTTACGTGGCATAATTCTGCAATGAGCTGAATGTTTAGGTAACTGTAGCCAGTCTGGTGCTGGGCCTTGCCAGTACTCCAGGTTCACGGGTTCACAGGTGCCCCCCTTCCCCCTGCAGAGCCTAGGTTTGCAGGCTTGCCACAGGAAATACCTAGAGCCACAAGAACCAGCCAGATTCTGGGTGGGCCAGAATCTGGGTTTGTAGGAGTCCACTGGGAGGCTGGAACTGAAGAACTGCCTGGAGCTGTGAGAACCATCTTGGGCCATTAAGTTTACTGGGGCTGTAGGAGCCAACCAGTACCTAGGTGGGCTGGAAGCCTGGGTTCAGGGGCCCTCAGAGAGCCTGGAGTCATGGGAGCTGTCTGGGGCTGCTGGATCTGGCAGGCATCAGGCTGAGTCAAGGACTTGGTTCATGGTAGCCACAGCCCACCCCTCAAAGCTGCTGGAACCACAGCAGATGTCTGGTCTGCTGAAGTAGGCATCTCTGGGGTTAGCCAGGAATTGGGTTCTTAGGAGCCTACATAAAGTCACCTAGGAGGTAAACAGGAGTCTACCTGGCAATAGGGCTTGCTGGCTCTAGGATCCAAAGTAAAGGTAAGCAGTCACTTAATTCTCCTTCTCTCTCTGGTCTAAGCTGCTCTGGCTTAGGGAGGGGTAATAGCAGTTGTGTGAATCAATCCTTCCTAGCCTTCTCTGCATCCTTTCTTACTTCTGTGCTTCATCCAGGTAATGCAATCTCTCACCTGGGATCCTGGCTCTCATGAAAGTATTTCATGTACAGATAATTTTTCGACACTTCTGGGAGGAGATGACCAGTAGAAATTCCTATGCCACCATTTGGCTGATGTCCTCAAATACTCTTGAATCAGATTTATTAGTGCTTTGACTAGGGTTTTTAAATCTATATTCCCAATTGAGATTAATCTGGATTTTCTTCTTTTAGTGTTATCAGTGCTCAGTTTTTGTATCAGGGTTGTGCTATTTTCTTAAAATGACTTAGAAAGATTTCTTGCCATTTCATACCTTTGAAAATGGATGCTTATCATAAGAATTACCTGTCTTTGAAAGTTTAAAAGTATTTGACTTTAATCTAGAGTTTATTTCATTAAAGATAATTATTTGCCAAAATTTTAATTTATTCCAAGGTGATGAGTCTATTCAATTTTTAAACTTCTAATTGGATAAATTTAGGCAATTTTTATTATAGGAACAGAAATTTATAAACCCATACTCTTTAATGCAGCTAAAAATTATAAGTGAGATGAGGTTAGTTACATTCTTCAGTCAATACAGATGCTTTAAGACAAAATCTTCTGCTAGCCATCACTTCTTATTATATTAATGAAACAACTTTATCCTTTCAGTTGTTCAGGGCCAAAAATTTTTAAGATACCCTTGATTCCTCTCTCCCCTGCCATCTAATCCATTAGCAAATCCTTTGAAATATATCCCAAATCCAACCACCTCTGACTACCAAGCCATCATTATCTCTCACCTGAAGTGTTATATTGATAACACTTTCTACTTTTTCTCTTACCTCTTCTAGTATAGGCTATGGTTCCCAGATTTCTCAGTCAAAACCAACGTCATCAAATCCCTAGCTGCCAAATATACTGGCTGCTGACAGCTCATATCTAAGTCCCTACCTGGTAACCATTTTCAGCTCAAAGGGAGTTCCCACCTGAAGTTACACCTCTACCACAAAGGTAGCCTATCAGATCTGGTCCCCTTGCTGCAATTAGAAGTCTGAAAGGTTGTCTAAGCTCCAAGACTCCTATATATCAGTTGAATACTTTGCAGTAACCACTTTGCAGGTTAACTCATCACTTTGCCCAAGCTTGCATCCTTAAGCCCTCATAGGTGTTGTTTCTGATAGCATTCCCAGTGAAATTCCTATATGCAAATTCTTCATCCCAGAATCTGTTTCCCAAGACCACTGACCTAAGATAGTTGGCATATGGAATAATCTGAAAAAAATTTCTAAAATGGGATTTTTGAGGTACAGCACTCATCAGCCATCTGGCAATAAGAACCCCAACACTAGTAGTAGGTAGAGTACTGATAGCAACTCCTAGCATGGTGATGGTGCAATTTGTTAACGCTTTCACCTGTGGTGAACTGGAATGAAAAACTGTTGGGAGGGAATACACTGTCAGGTACAATATCTCAGTCATGAAAGAGGTTCAGAGGAAATAATAATTATACAGACAAAAGATTTGAATGAATGTTGTGAAGCATGATCAAAGCTTTGGACAAAGACAATGCCATGCTAAGGGTGATTAGTGACCAATTTAAGGCAAACTGTGAAGGTCAGAACTCCTTAGCAGCATATAGAGAGCCTCTCATCTCCTACAGCCAGAAGGCAGAGATTGTAAATGATCAAACTTCAGGCCTTAATTACAAAGACAGGAGAACTCTGGTGAAGTCCAAATCCACTGTGGAGGCAGAGAAAAAGAAAGGCAACATAGAAGGGGAAATCTCGTGGAAGCTTGTCAGTGAAAGGAAAGAAAAAAACAAGTAGTTGAAATTAAGAGCCCTGTAGAAACAAACGAGAAGCACAAAATCAGAAGTATAATAATCCCACCTCCACCCCAAAGCACCAAATATTTTTTTAAATGCACCTTACTACACCAACAAAAGAGGACATTCAAACTAAGAAATCTAGCAAGCCACCTAAGCACCTAACACTGCTTCATAGAATCCTCTGTGATTGCTGGTCTAAGAAAATATACAATGTTTCAGAAATGGAAATAAAACTCTAAGCAATAACCATACACATCCGTAATAAGAAGGAAACAGAAAATGGCATTATGTAGGAACTTGCCTTGTTCTTAGGAGAAACATGCTGAAGAATTAGGGTATTATGATATCTGCAGTTTAATTTCATATTACTCAGCAAATATATGTATATACAGAGAAAGAGTGCACAAACATGGCAAAATATCAATGGCAGAACAAGCTAAGAATATACAAATGTCTTTATACTATTCTTTTAATTTCTCTCTTGGTTAATTTTTTAAAACTCAAATCAACACCAAAAAAACATTGATCCAATAAAAAAAGGGCAGAGGACTTGAATAGATATTTTTCTGAAGAAGACATACAGATAGCCAACAGACACACAAAATGATCCTCAACATCACTAATCATCATGGAAATGCAAGTTAAAACCACAATGAAATATCACTTCATACCAGTCGAAATGGCTAGTATCAAAAAGATAAATAATAACTGTTAGCAAAGATGCAGAGAAAAGAGAACTTGTGCACTTGTGCACTACTGGTGGGAATGTAAATCGATGCAACCACTGTGGAAAATAGCACAAAGTTTCCTCAAAAATATAAAAATAGAATACCATATGACCCAGTAATTTAACTACTGGGGGCTTACCCAATGAAAATGAAAAGTAATTCAAAAAGATTTATGTACCTCTATGTCTCTATGTTCCTTGCAGCATTATTTACAGTACCCAAAATATGGAAGCAACCAAAGTGTCCACCAATACATAAATGGATAAAGATGTGGTATATATAAACAATGGACTTTACTCATTCATTCAATCATTTATAAACATTTAAACCTCACACATCATATATACTTATAGTTTAGTACCAAATATTTATTTATATTTACAACAGATATTAATGCCCAGGTCTTATTTTTGCTTTTCACTTCTTTTACTCTCCCTTTGTTTCCTCTTATTTTTTGTTTCCTTTCTTCTTTTCTACTTTTATTTTTGTACCCAGGAACAATTTTCTACATTCACAGGTAAGGTCTTGTTTCTCTAATTCTAATGAGATTAAAGAAAAACATCCTCATATCACACCAAACCCACATCACATCAAATACCACAAAAGAGTAATTTTATGACCTTGTAGAATATTAAAGGAGAATAAAAATACATTATATAACTTCCAGGGACTACATCAAAAATTGTGAAAAACTCAATACACATAGGTTTTCCCCAATTAAGAAGTGATATGAAGGCTTCTTGCCTAGTGTACTTAGACCAAACATCCAAATCTAAAACTACCCATGTCAGTCATAACTCTCAACAAAAGCTGTTATATATTCAGTCAGTGTGCTTTTATTTTTTAAATACCTTTTAGCATCTTTCATAAATGTATTCACACAAGTCTTTCTTCTGTGCAGTGCAAGTCTAGAAGTCACTGATCTAATTATTTAATTCAATTTAAACAGTACTAAGGACAGCATAAATTGTATGCAGACATTTGATAATGATTTTCAACTGTGCTCTTGTAAAGCAGAAACCATGACGATTTGATTTGGACAGCAGTTAGGACAATACAACTTGCATTCAGGAACTTAATAAAGACTTTAGTTGTGCTCCTGGTTGATTCTCCCCAAGATAAGATACTTGGAGATGCAGAGTAGAGTCTGATTAAACATTGGATGGCATAAGTGGGTTTAAAAAGCCTGCAAGAAAGACTAAGTGCCAAGTATAAGTGGATATTGACAATAATTTCCATTTGTGCATATTTCAGTGTACAAAGCACTATTGCACAAATTCATTTCAATTCAGTAAATATGTATGGAGAACATATTCAAGGCACTATCCTAGACAGTGTGCAGAAAACAAAACTGAATATCTACTCAAAGAAGTTACAATCCAGTGGGAAGACATGGTCTTTTTGGCTCAAAGAAATGGGGTATTTGTAGAGATACAAATTGCTCTCAGAATATAAAGAAGAGACGCTGCAATAGAAGATGGCAGAGAAGTAGCAGGCTGAGACGACATCAGGCAGCAGGAGATCAGCTAGATAGCCTATCAAACCATTCCGAACACCTACGAATCCAACAGGAGATCGAAGAGAAGAAGAACAACAATTCTAGAAACAGAAAATCGACCACTTTCTAAAAGGTAGGACCAGCAGAGAAGTGAATCCAACGTGACGGGAAGATAGACCTCGGGGGGAGGGGCCGGCTCCTGGCAAGCGGCAGAACAACAGAGCACAAAATCAGGACTTTTAAAAGTCTGCTCCACGGAGGGACATCGCTCCAGAGACTAAACTGGGGTGAAGACCTCACGGGGACAGCGTGGACTCAGGTCCCACGGGGTCACAGAAGGATCGGGGGTGTCTGAGTGTCGCAGAGGTCACAGGTATTAGAGTGGGGAAGCCGGCTGCAGAGACAGAGCTGAGGAGTGAGCTCTCAACTCGAGGTTTCCTAGAGCCGTGGTCTGTGACACGGGCCGGTGCTCTGTGCGAGGGGTCCCCACAAGATCTGGGGAGACTCCGACCTGGGAGAGCTCAGGGATCTACAGGGTTCAGAGACCCCAGGTGGGACTCTGCCAGAGACAGAGACACTTGGTCACAGGCTGGGTGACCTCGGAGCACAGCCAGAGGCCAGTGAGACGAGACTGATTGCGCACGATTTTCTCGAAGCGAGGCTGGGGAGACAGGAGTGATTAAGCGCTTTTCTCTGAAGGCACATTGAAAACTGGGGCCCCTAGCTCTCGGCTCCTCCGAGCCGGAGATTGGGAGGCCGCCATTTTATTTCCCGTCCTCCAGAACTCTACGGAAAGCGTTCAGGGAACAAAAGCTCCTGAAAGCGAACTTGAGAGGATTACTTAGCCCGGCCCCTCCCCCAAAAGATCAACAAGAAATCCAGCCAAGACCAAGTTCACTTAACAAGGAGAACAGCGGATTCTTATCTGGACAAAATGACAAGGCGGAAAAACTCGCCACAAAAAAAAAGAACAGGAGGCAGTACAGAAGACTAGGGACCTAATCAATACAGACATTGGTAATATGTCAGATCTGGAATTCAGGATGACGATTCTCAAGGTTCTAGCCGGGCTCGAAAAAGGCATGAAAGATATTAGAGAAACCCTGTCAGGAGAAATAAAAGCCCTTTCTGGAGAAATAAAAGAACTAAAATCTAATCAAGTTGAAATCAAAAAAGCTATTCATGAGGTGCAATCAAAAATGGAGGCTCTTACTGCTAGGATAAATGAGGCAGAAGATAGAATTAGTGATATAGAAGACCAAATGACAGAGAATAAAGAAGCTGAACAAAAGAGAGACAAACAACTACTGGACCACGAGGGGAGAATTCGAGAGATAAGTGATACCATAAGACGAAACAACATTAGAATAATTGGGATTCCAGAAGAAGAAGAAAGAGAGAGAGGAGCAGAGGTATATTGAGAGAATTATTGTAGAGAATTTCCCTAATATAGCAAAGGGAACAAGCATCAAAACCCAGGAGATGCAGAGAATCCCCCTCAACATCAATAGGAATAGGTCCACACCCCGTCATCTAATAGTAAAATTTACAAGTTTTAGTGACAAAGAGAAAATCCTGAAAGCAGCACGGGACAAGAAGTCTGTAACATACAATGGTAAAAATATTAGATTGACAGCAGACTTATCCACAGAGACCTGGCAGGCCAGAAAGAACTGGCATGATATATTCAGAGCACTAAATGAGAAAAACATGCAGCCAAGAATACTTTATCCAGCTAGGTTATCATTGAAAATAGAAGGAGAGATAAAAAGCTTCCAGGACAAACAAAAACTGAAAGAATTCGTAAACACCAAACCAGCTCTACAGGAAATATTGAAAGGGGTCCTTGAAGCAAAGAGAGACCCTAAAAGTATTATCAGAAAGGAACAGAGACAATATACAGTAACAATCTCCTTATAGGCAATACAATGGCACTAAATTCATATCTCTCAATAGTTACCCTGAACGTAAATGGGCTAAATGCCCCAATCAAAAGACACAGGGTTTCAGAATGGATAAAAAAACAAAACCCATCAATATGCTGCCTACAAGAAACTCATTTTAGACCCAAAGACACCTCCAGATTGAAAGTGAGGGGGTGGAAAACAATTTACCATGCTAATGGACATCAGAAGAAAGCTGGGGTGGCAATCCTTATATCAGATCAATTAGATTTTAAGCCAAAGACTATAATAAGAGATGAGGAAGGACACTATATCATACTCAAAGGGTCTGTCCAACAAGAAGATCTAACAATTTTAAATATCTATGCCCCTAACATGGGAGCAGCCAACTATATAAACCAATTAATAACAAAATCAAAGAAACACATTGACAAGAATACAATAATAGTTGGAGACTTTGACACACCCCTCACTGAAATGGACAGATCATCCAAGCAAAAGATCAACAAGGAAATAAAGGTCTTAAATGACACACTAGAACAGATGGACATCACAGATATATTCAGAACATTCCATCCCAAAGCAACAGAATACACATTCTTCTCTAGTGCCCATGGAACATTCTCCAGAATAGATCACATCCTGGGTCATAAATCAGGTCTCAACAGGTATCAAAAGATTGGGATCATTCCCTGCATATTTTCAGACCACAGTGCTCTGAAGCTAGAACTCAATCACAAGAGGAAATTTGGAAAGAGCACAAATACATGGAGACTCAACAGCATCCTTCTAAAGAATGAATGGGTCAACCAGAAAATTAAAGAAGAATTGAAAAAAACCATGGAAACAAATGATAATGAAAACACAATGGACCAAAATTTGTGGGACACAGCAAAGGCAGTCCTGAGAGGAAAATATATAGCAATACAAGCCTATCTCAAGAAACAGGAAAGGTCTCAAATACACAACCTAACCCTACACCTAAAGGAGCTCGAGAAAGTAACAAAGAAAGCCTAAACCCAGCAGGAGAAGAGAAATAATAAAGATCAAAGTAGAAATCAATGAAATAGAAACCAAAAAAACAATAGAACAAGTCAATGAAAATAGGAGCTGGTTCTTTGAAAGAATTAATAAGATTGATAAACCCCTGGCCAGACTTATCCAAAAGAAAAGAGAAAGGACCCAAATAAATAAAATCATGAATGAAAGAGGAGAGATCACAACCAACACCAAAGAAATACAAACAATCATAAGAACATATTATGAGCAACTCTATGCCAACAAATTTGACAATCTGGAAGAAATGGATGCTTTCCTAGAGACATATAAACTGGCAAAACTGAACCAGGAAGAAATAGAAAACCTGAATAGGCCCATAACCAGTAAGGAGATTGAAACAGTCATCAAAAATCTCCAAACAAACAAAAGCCCAGGGCCAGATGGCTTCCCAGGGGAATTCTACCAAACATTTAAAGAATTAATTCCTATTCTCCTGAAACTGTTCCAAAAAATAGAAATGGAAGGAAAACTTCCAAACTCATTTTATGAGGCCAGCATCACCTTGATCCCCAAACTAGACAAGGATCCCATCAAAAAAGAGAATTACAGACCAATATCCTTGAAGAACACAGATGCAAAAATTCTCACCAAAATACTAGCCAATAGGATCCAACAGTACATTAAAAGGATTATTCACCACAACCAAGTGGGATTTATTCCAGGGCAGCAGGGTTGGTTCAACATCCGCAAATCAATCAATGTGATACAATACATTAACAAAAGAAAGAACAAGAACCATATGATACTCTCAATAGATGCTGAAAAAGCATTTGACAAAGTGCAACATCCCTTCCTAATCAAAACTCTTAAAAGTGTAGGGATAGAAGGCACATACCTCAATATTATCAAAGCCATCTATGAAAAACCCACGGCAAGTATCATTCTCAATGGAGAAAAACTGAGAGCTTTTCCGTTAAGGTCAGGAACACGGCAGGGATGTCCGCTATCACCACTGCTATTCAACATAGTACTAGAAGTCCTAGCCTCAGCAATCAGACAACAAAAAGAAATTAAAGGCATCCAAATCGGCAAAGAAGAAGTCAAACTATCGCTCTTTGCAGATGATATGATACTATATGTGGAAAACCCAAAAGGCTCCACTCCAAAACTGCTAGAGCTTGTACAGGAATTCAGTAAAGTGTCAGGATATAAAATCAATGCACAGAAATCAGTTGCATTTCTTTACACCAACAACAAGACAGAAGAAAGAGAAATTAAGGAGTCAATCCCATTTACAATTACACCCAAAACCATAAGATACCTAGGAATAAACCTAACCAAAGAGGCAAAGAATCTATACTCAGAGAACTATAAAGTACTCATGAAAGAAATTGAGGAAGACACAAAGAAATGGAAAAATGTTCCATGCTCATGGATTGGAAGAATAAATATTGTGAAAATGTCTATGCTACCTAAAGCTATCTACACATTTAATGCAATGCCTATCAAAACCCCATCCAATTTTTTCAAAGCAATGGAACAAATAATCCTAAAATTTATATGGAACCAGAAAAGTCCTCGAATAGCCAAAGGAATATTGAAAAAGAAAGCCAAAGTTGGTGGCATCACAATTCCAGACTTCAAGCTCTACTACAAAGCTGTCATCTTCAAGACAGTATGGTACTGGCACAAAAACAGACACATAGATCAATGGAACAGAATAGAGAGCCCAGAAATAGACCCTCAACTCTATGGTCAACTAATCTTCGACAAAGCAGGAAAGAA